>JBAMIH010000066.1:0-124481 GCA_038501795.1 Pseudopleuronectes americanus | reverse complement strand
GGGGGGGGGGGGGAGGGGGGGGTGGTAATGGGCAGGGAGATCGAGGATGGGGTGGGATCGGGGGGGGGGGGAGGGGGGGGTGGGGGGGGGGGGGGGGGGGGGGAGGGGGGGAGGGCGGGGGGGGTGGGGTGGGGGGGTGGTTGGGTGGGTGGGGGGAGGGGGGGGGTGGGGTTGGGGTGGGGGGGGGGGGGTGGGGGGGGGGGGTGTGGGGCGGGGGGGGGGGGTGTAGTGGGGGTGTGGGGGGGGGGGGGGGGGGGGGGGGGGGGGGGGGGGGGGGGGGGGGGGGGGGGGGGGGGGGGGGGGGGGGGGGGGGGGGGTGGTGGGGGGGGGGGGGGTGGGGGGGGTAGCGCTTCATGGCAAAGAACTCGCAGCACCAAGGATCACCAGCAGTACAAGTACGGAAACATTATTGTGTTGTGTGTGGCTTGTTCCTGATCTCATGTGGTTTCATCTATGAAGCTGAAAACAGAACATTCAGTCTTTGCCTAATGGTTAAATGTTATTATATCGTGGCAACCAGATGGAAATTCAATATCTGTGTGTTCTAAGGGATTTATCCTGCTGATGAGCTGCATCAAGCTTAGTGTCCATGTTCAATGTCAGTCAACCAAAAACAGAGGAAGAAGCTCAGTGTTTGATTTCTACTCTCAATTTCTCTAATTATTCCATATGCCTGCTGATATTCTAGTCCCTGAATGACTAATTAAGAACAATAGTACAACTTATTACCAACTCTGCACTGTATAAAATTTGTTTCGCATTAATGCAATCTATGTATAATTCCTGAGGGTTTTTGTCCATTACATCACCCTGTTGAGCTTTATGATTAATCACACATCACCACAACAACCAATCAAACACAATCACAATCACAAACAAAAACCACACACAACAAACACAACACCACACAAAACCAAACATCAACAAAAAAAACATCAAACAAAACAATCAACACACCAAATCACACAAATCACAAAACAAACCACAAAACACATCAATACACAATCAACAAAAATCATCATCAACATCAACACACCACATCACACACAACACAACCAATCACATCACACCAAACAAATCACAACAATCACAACAAAAACAAAATCACAATCAACAACAATCATCAATCAAACACAAAAAACAAATCAACAACACAACAATCAACACACATCAACACAAAAAACACACACAACACAACACACACAATCAACAAATCAAACACAAACACATCAACCAAAACAAACACAACATCATCCAACAACCACACACACCAATCACAATCATCACACACAACAACCACAAAAAATCACAATCATCAAACAATCAAAAAACAACAAACACACAAACAACAACACAACACAACAAACAACACACAACAACAAAATCACAACAACACACACAAACATCACAACAAAACAACAACACAACAAAACAACACAAACACAACAACAAAACAACAAACACACAAACAAACATCACACACAAAACAACACAACACAACAAAACAACACAAACACAACAAACACACAACAACAAACAACAACAAACAACACAACAACAACAATCACAACAACATCAAACACAAACACACAACAAACACAAAATCACAACACAAACAACAACAACAAAAACAACAAATCACAACACAAACAACACACAAACAATCAAACAACACAACACACAACATCACACAAACAAACACACAACACAACAAAACATCACAACACAACAAACAACAAACAACAAACACAAAACAACACAAACACAACAAACACACAAACAACAACACAACACAACAACAAACACACACAAACAACAAACACAACACAACAACAAACATCACAACAAACAACAAACATCAACAAACAACAAAACAACAACACACAACAAAACAACACAACAACACAACAAACAATCACACAAACACAAACAACAAACACAACAAACACAACATCAAACACAACAACACAAAACAAACACAATCACAAACAACAACAACATCAACAACAAACAAACACAACAACACAAAACACAACACACAAAAACAACACAACACACAAATCACACAAACAACACAACACAAACACACAACAACACAACAAACAACAAAACACAACAACAACAACAACACAAACAACACAAACAACAACACAAAAACAAAACACACAACAACAACAACACACAACACAACAACAAACACAACAAAACACAAACACAACACAACAAAACAACAACAAACATCAACACACAAATCAACACAAACAACACAAACAAACAAACACACACACAACACAAACAACACACAACAACACAAAACAACAACACACAACAAACACAAACACAACACAACAAAACACAACAATCACAAACAACAACACACACAAAACAAACAAACATCACAACACAACAAAACACAACACACACAAACAACAACACAACACAAACACAACAACAACACAACAACACAACAACAAAACAACATCAAACACACAACACACAACAACAAAAACAATCACAACACAACACAACAAACACATCAAACAACAAACACAAACACAAACACAACACAACAAACAAACACAAACAACAAACACACAACACAACAATCACAAACAATCACAAACACACAACACACAACAAATCAACACAAACAACACAAACACAAACAACAACACAACACACAAACACAAACAACAACAAACACACAAACACAACAACAAACACACATCAACAAACACACAAACACACACAAACAACACACAATCAACACAACAAACAACAAACAAAAACACACACAAACACATCAACACAACAACACAACAACAACAAATCACACAACACACAACACAAACAACAAATCACAAACAACACAACAATCAACAAACACAAACACAACAAACAACAACAAATCACAACAACAAAACAACAACACATCAAAAACACAACAAACACAACAAACATCAAACACAACACAATCACAACAACAAAACAACAAACACAACAATCACAAACACAACACAACAAACACAACATCAACAACACAAACAACACAAACAACAACACAAACACAATCAACAACAAACACAAACAAATCACACAACACAAACACAAACAACACAACACAACAACACAAACACAACAACACAAACATCACACAACAACAAACACAACACAACACATCACAAAACACACAACAACAACAACACAAACAACAAACAAACAACACCAACAACATCACAAACAACAACAACATCACACAAACAACAAAACAACAACACACAACACAAACAATCACAAACACAAACAACACAAAACACACAACAAACAACAAACACACAAACAAACACAACAACAACACAAACACACAAAACAACAACACAACAAAACAACAACACACAACAACACAAACACAAAACAAACAAAACATCACAAACAACAACAAACAAATCACACAAACACAACAACAAACACAACACAAACACAACAACACAAATCACACAACAACACAACACAAACAAACACAACACAAACACAACAAACACAACACACAACAAACACATCACAACAACAACACAAACACAACACAAACAAACACACACAAACAACAAAACACACAAACAACACAAATCACAAACACAAACACACACAATCAAAACACAACAAACACAACACACAACAAAAATCACACACAACACACAACAAACAACACACAAAACACAACAAACAACAAACAACAAACACAACATCACAAACAAACACAACAAACAACACACAAAAACAACATCACACAACAACATCAACAAACACAACAACACACAACATCAAACAAAACACACAACAACAAACAACACAAACAACATCACAACACAACACAACAAACACAACAAACACAACACACAAACAAAACAAAACACAACATCAAAACAACACACAACACAACAACACAAACAATCACACAACACAACAACACAAAACACAAACAACAACAAACACAACAACACAAACATCAACAACAACAACACAAAACAACACAACAACACAAACAACAACAACAATCACACAAACAAATCAAACACAACACACAACAAACAACAACACAAACACACAAACACAACATCATCACACAAACACAAACACACAACACAAAACAACAACAAACACAACAACACAAACAATCACACAAACAACACAACACAAACAACAACACAAAACAACAAACACAACACATCAAACACACAACAACAATCAACACAAAAACAACAAACATCACAAACAAACACATCAACAAAACACACACAACAAACAACACAAACACACAAATCAACAAACAAACACAACACAACAAAACAAACAAATCACACACAAAACACACAACAACACAACAAACACAACAAACACAAAACAACAACAATCACAAACAACAACAAACACACAAACACAACAACACAACAACACAACATCAAACAACAACACACAAACACATCAACACAAAAACACAACAAACACAACAAACAACAAACACACAAACACAACAACACAACACAAACACAAAACAACACAACAACAAACACATCACACAACACACAACACACACAACAACAAAAACAAACACATCACAACACAAACAACAAATCACACAACAAACACAACACAACAAACAAAACACAACAAACAACACAACAAACAACATCACAACAATCACAACAAACACACAATCAACACAAACAAACAACAACACAACACAAAAACACAACACACACAAACAACACACAAAAACAACACAACAACAAACAACACAAACAACAACAACAACAAACAACACACAAACAACACACAAACAAAAACAATCACAACACAAACAACACAAACACAACAAACACAAACACAACAAACACACACAAACAACAAACACAACACAAAACACAACAACACACAAACAAATCACACACACAAAACAACAACAACAAACAACAACACAACAAACAATCACAACAACACAAACAACAAACACATCACAAACAACAAACAAACACACACAACAAACATCAACACAAACACAAACAACAACACAACAACAACACAACAAACACAACACAACAACAACAACACAACAACAACATCAACAACACAAACACAACAACACAATCACAACAAACACAAACACAAACAACACAACAACACAACAACAAACACATCAAAACAACACAACACACAATCAAACACAACACACAACACAAACATCACAAAACACAACACACAACACAAACAAACAACACAACACACAACAACACAAACAACAACAACACATCACAACAAAATCAACAACACAACACAAATCAACACAACACAACAACAACACACACAAACACAACAACACAAACACACAAAACAACACAAAACAACACAAACACATCAAAACAAACACAACACACAAACAACACAACAATCACAACAAACACACAAACACAACAACAAACAAACACAAAACATCAACACAATCAACACACACACAACACAACAAACACAACAACAACACACAAAACAATCACAACAACACAACAACAAACACAACAAAACAACAACACAACAACACAACAACAACAATCAACACACAACACATCAAACACACAACAAACAAACACAACACAACAAACACACAACAAACACAAATCACAACAAACACAACACAAAACAACACAAAACAACACAATCAACACAAAACAACACAAACAACAATCACAAACACAACAACAAACACACACAACACAACAACACAACAATCACAACAACACAACACAAACAACACAACAAACAAACATCAAACACAACACAAAACAACACAATCAAACACACACAAACAAACATCACAACACAACACAAACAACAACAAACACAACACAAACAAACAACACATCACAAACAACACACAAACACAACAACACACAATCACAAACACAACACATCAACAACAAACACCACAACACAAACAACACAACACAACATCACACAAAACACAAACACAACAACAAACATCAACACAAAACACACAAACAACACAACACAAAACACAACAAACACAAACACAAACAACAAAACACACAACAAACAACAACACACACAATCACAACACACACAAACAAACACACAACAACACAAAACACAACAACAAACACAACAAACACAACACAACACAACAAAACATCACAAAACAACAAACAACACAACACAAATCAACAACACAAAACAACACAACACAAAACAACACACAACAAAATCACACACAAAACAATCAACAACACAACAACAAACACACAACACAAACAACACAACACAAACAACAAACACAACAACAAACACAAACACACAAACACACACAACAACACAACACAAATCAACACAACACACAACAACAATCATCAACAACACAACAACAAACAACAACAACAACACATCAACAACACAAACACACAACAAAAACAACACAACACACAAACAACACACAACAACATCAAACACAACACATCACAACAACACAACAACAACACACAAACACAACACAATCAACAAACACAAATCAAACACAACAACACAAACACAACAACACAACAAACACAACAAACAACAAACAAACACACAATCACAACAACACAACAAAACACAACAACACACAACAACAAACAAACACAACAACATCAAACAACAAACAAAACACAAAACACAATCAACACACAAACACACAAAACAATCACAACACAACAAACACACAACACAACAAACACACAACAACAACAACACACAAATCACACAACAAACACAACAAACACACAAACACAAACAAACATCAACACACAAACAACACACAAACATCAACACACACAATCAAACACAACAACATCACAACAAAACACAACAACAACACAAACACAACAACATCACAAAATCACAAACAACAAAACAACACACACAAACACAACAACACAAATCACAAACACACACAACACACAACACAACAACAACACAAACACAAATCACAACAATCAACACAAACAACAAACACACAACAAACACAATCAAACACACAACACAACAATCAACAAACAACAACACAACACAACAACATCAACAAACAAACAACATCAAACAACAACACAAACAACACAACACAACAAATCAAAACAACACACACAAACAACACAACAAAAACACAACAACAATCAACACACAACACAACACAAAACACACACAATCAAACAACAAACACACAACAAACACATCACAACAACACAAACAACACAAACAAACACAACAACAAATCACAACAACACAACAAACACAACATCAACAAACACAAACAAACAAACACACAAACAACAACACAAATCAAACACAAACACAACAACACAAACAACAACAAAATCACAACACAACAAACAACACACAAACAACAACACAAACAACAACAACACACACAAATCACAAACAACACAACACAAAAACACAACAATCACACACAACAACAAACACAACACACAACAACACAAAAATCACACAACACAACAAACACAAACAACAACACAAACAAACAACACACAACATCACAACACAACACACAACAACAAACACAACACAAACAACACAAACACAACAAACAAACAATCAACAACAACAAACATCAACACAACACACAAACAACAACACACAACAACAACAACAAAAACACACAAACAACAAACACAAACAACACACACAAAACATCAAACAACAACAATCAACACACAACAACAAACACACAAACATCAACACAAACAACATCAAAACACAACAACAACATCACAACACAAACAACACAAAAACACAACAATCACACACAAAACAACACAACAACAAAACACAACATCAACACACAAACAACACACAAACAAAACAACAACATCACAACAAACAAACATCACAACAATCAAACACAAAACAACACAAACACACAAAACAACAACACAACATCAAACAAAACACAACACAACACAACAACACACAACAACAACAAACACAACACAATCAAACAACAAACAAACACACAACACAACAACACAACACAAACAAACACACAAACACAACAACATCAACACAACAACACAAAACACACAAAACAAATCACAAACAACACAACAACAACAACACAACACACAAACACAACAAATCACAACAACAAAACACAAAACACAACACACAAACAAAACAAACAACAAACACAAACAACAACACAACACAACATCAATCAAACACACACAATCAAACACACACAAACACACAAACACAAACAAACACACAACAACACAAATCAACAACACAACAACACACACAACAAACACAATCAACACAAACAACACACAACAAATCAACACAACACAAAAACAACACACAACACACAAACAATCACAAACACAACACAAAACAACACAACAAACAACACACAACACAACACACAAAACACAACACAAACAACACAACACAAACAAATCACAACAAAACAACACAACAAACACACAAACAACAAACACAACAACAACACAACAAACACATCACAACACAACACAACAACAAACATCAACAATCAAAACAACACACAACACAAACACAAACACAAACAAAACAACACAACAACACACAACAAAATCAACACAAACAACACACAAACACACAAAACACAAACAACAACAAACAACACACACACAAAAACACAACAAACACAACACAAATCACAACACAACAACAACACATCACAACAAACACAACAACAACAAACACAACATCACAAACACACAATCAACAAACAACACAACACAAACACAAACACAATCAACACACAAACACAACAACACACACAACACACAAAACAACACACAACAATCACAAACAACAACACACAACAAATCACACAACAAACACACAACAACACAATCACAACATCAACAACAAAACACAAACAACAACATCAACACAACACACAACAACACAACAAAATCACAACAACAAACACAACAAACAACACACAAACACACACAACAAATCAAACACACAACAAACAAAACAACACAACAACAACACAATCAACACAACACACAAAACAACAAACAACAACACAAACACAACACAACAACAACACAATCACACACAAAACAAACACAACATCAAAACAACAAAACACAACAAACAAACATCAACACAACAAATCACAACACAAAACAACACAACAACACATCACAACAAACAACACAAACATCACACAACAACAAATCACAACACAAACAACACAACACAAATCACAACAAACACAACAAATCAACAACACACAAATCACAACACAACAAACAACAACACAACATCACAACAACACAAACAACACAACAACATCACAACAAAAACAACAAAACACAATCAACACAACACACACAACAACATCACAAACAACAACAACAAACAAACACACAACAAACAAAACAACACACAAATCAACAAAACAACACACAAACACAACACAACAACATCACACAACAAACAACACACAAAATCACAACACAACACAACAACACAAACACAACAACATCACAACACAAACAACACACAACACACAAAACAACAAATCACACAAACACAACACAATCACAAACAAAAACACACAAACAACAACACAAACATCAACAAACACAACAACAAAACACAACACAACACAACAACACACAAAACAACACAAACAACACAACACATCAAACAACAAACACACACAACAACACAACACATCACAAAACAACAAAATCACAAAACAACAATCAACAAACAACACAAACACACAATCACAAAACACATCACAACACAACAAAACACAACAACAACACAACACAAAACACACAACAAACAACACACAAACATCACACAACAATCACAAACACAACAACACACAAAACAACACAACAAACACAAAACAACACACAAACAACACAACAACAAACACAATCACACAACACAAACACAACAAACACAAAACACAACAAACACAACACAACACATCAACAAACACAACAAACACACAATCACAACACAAACACAACACACAACACAACAAACACAACAAACAACACACACATCACACAATCAACAAACAACACAACATCACAACAAACAACAAACACAATCAACACAAAACACAACAAACACAACACAAACAACACAAAACAACAAACACAAACAACAATCAACAACAACAAATCAACAACAAACACAACAACACACAACACACATCAAACAACACAAAACACAAACACAACAACAACATCACAAACACAACACACAACACAAAACACAACAACATCACACAAACAACACAACAAAACACAACATCAACAACAACACAAAACACAACACAACAAACAACACAACAATCACAACAAAACAACACACAAACACACAAACAACAAATCAACAACACAACAAAACAACAACACAACAACAAACACAAAACATCAACACAAACAACACAAACAACAACACAAAACACACAAACACACAAAACAAACACACACAACAACACAAACAAATCACACAACAACACAAATCAACAACAACAAACACAACACAACAAAACAACACAACATCACACAACAACAAACAACAACACAAACACAACAAACAACAAAACACACAATCAAACACACAACAACAACACAAACAAACACACAACAACAAACACAAAACACACAACAAACACAAAACAATCACAACAACACATCAAACACAACACAAACACAAACACAATCAACAAACAACAAACAAAATCAACAAACACACACAACACACAACAAACACAACAAATCAACAAACAACACACAACAACACAACAATCACAAAACAACACAACACACAACACAAAACACAACACAATCACAAACACAACACATCAACAACAACACAACAACACAACAACACATCAAACACAACAACACAACACAAACAACAACAACACAACACAAAACAACAACACAACAAATCACAACACACAAAAACAACAAACAAACACACAACACAACACAAAACAATCACAAACACAAACAACAACAACACAAACAACAAACAACACAACAAAAACACACAAACACAACAAACACACAACAAACACAACACACAAACACAAACACAACAAACAATCAACACAACACAACAAATCACAACAAAAACAACACAACACACAACAACACAACAATCACAACACACAAACAAAATCACAACAACAAACACAATCAACAACAAAACACAAACAACAAACAACATCAAACAACACAACACACAACAAAACAACAACAACACAACAACACAACAACAAACAACACAAACACACAACAACAACACAAACAAACACACAAACACAACAATCAACACAACAAAACACACATCAACAACAACACAACAAACACAACAAACAACACAAACAAACAACACAACACAACACACAACAACACAAAATCACACATCACAACAAACATCAACAAAACAAACACAACACAAACAACACACAAACACACACAACAAACAACAAACACAAACAACAAACAAACACACAAACACACACAAACAACAACATCAAACAACACAACACAACACAACAAAACACAAACAAAACACACAAATCAACACAACAACACACAACAACAAACACAATCAAAACACACAAAACATCAAACAACAACACAACAACAAACACAAACACAACACAACACACAAACAATCACACAATCAACAAAACAACACAAACACAACAAACAACACAAAACACACACAACAAACACAACAACAAACAAATCACAAACAACACAAACACAACACACACAACAACATCAAACACAACACAAAACAACACAAAACACAACAAAACACACAACAACAAAACAACACAACAACAACAACAACAAACACACAACACAACACAACAACAATCACACAACACAAACACAAACAACAATCAAAACACAAACAACACACAACAAACAAAACAACACAACAACATCAACAAACAAACACACAACACAAACAACACAAACACAACACACAAACAACACACAACAACAACACAACACAAAACAACAATCACAACACAAACAACACACAACACAAACACAACAAACACAACACAAAACATCAACAACAACATCACAAACAACAAACACACAACACAACACAAACACAACAAAAATCACACCAAAACACAACACACAACAAAAACACAACACAACAACACAACACAACAACATCAACAACACAAACAACAACAACACATCACAACAAACAACAAAACAAACACAAACAAACACAACACAACAAAACATCAAAATCACAACAACACAACAAAACACAAACACACACAAACACAAACAACACAAAACACAAATCAACAACCACAACACAAACACAAACAACACACAAACAACACAAACACAACAAACAACAACACAACACAAACAACAACACACAAACAAACACAAACACACAACAACACAAAAACACAACACAACACAACACAAATCACAACAACAACACAACAACACACAACATCACAAAACACAAACAAACACAACACAAAATCACACAAACACACACAACACAACAACACATCAAACAACAAACACAAACACAACACACAAACACAACAACATCACAACAAACACAACAAAACAACAAACACAACATCACAACACACAAACACACAACAACAAACAAATCACAAACAACAACACAAAATCACAAACAAACAACAACAAACAACACAAATCACACAACAACAAACACAAACAACACAACAATCACAACAAAACACAACAAACACAAACACATCACAACAACAACACACAAAACAACAAAACACAACAACAAACACACAAACAACAAACACACAACAAACAACACAAAACAACACAACACAAACACAACAACAACATCACACAAAACAACACAACACAACAACAAACACAACAACACACAAACAACATCAACAAACAACACAAAAACAACATCAAACAACAACACAACAACACACAACACAAACAACAAACAACAACATCACAAACAACACAAACAACAAAACAACACACACAAACAACACAACATCAACAAACACAACAAAACACACAACAAACAACACAACACACAAAATCACACAAACACACAAACAACACACAACAACAAACAACAAACAACACACAACAAAACACAACACAAACACACAAACATCAACAACACAAACACAACAACAAACACAACAATCACACAACAAACAAACAAACAACACACAAACAAACACAACAACACAACACAACACACACAAACACACAACAACAATCACAACAACAAACATCACAACAACACACAAAACAAACAACACAACATCACAACACACAACAACACAAACACACAAACAACAAACAACAAACAAACACACAAACAACACAACAACAACAAACACAACAACACACAATCACACAAACAACACAACACAAAATCAACAACAACACACAAACAACAAACAACAACACACAACAAACAACAACACAAACACAACAACACAAACAAACAACATCAACAAACACACAAACACACAACAAAAACAACACACACAAACACACAAACAACAACACAACACAACACACAAACAAACACAACAAACAACACACAAACAACACACAAACAAACAACATCAACAAACACACAACAAACACAAACACAACACAACAACAAAACAATCAACACAACAACACAAAACAACATCAACACACAAAACACAACAAACAACAACAAAACACACAACACAACACAAACACAACACAAACAACAATCACACAACACAAACACACAACACAACACAACACAAACAACAACACAACAAACACACAACACAAACACAACACACACAACAAACACACACAAACACAACAACACACAAACACAACACAAAATCACACAAACAACAACAAACAACACAACAACACAAACAACAACACACAAATCAAAACACAACAACACAACAACAACACAACAACACAAACATCAACACAACAAACAACATCAAACACAACACAACAACACAACACACAAAATCAACACAACAACACAACACAACACACAAACACAACAACACAACACATCAACAAACAACAACATCAAACACAACAAACACAACATCAAACAAACACAACAACACAAACACAATCAAACAACACACACAACACAACAACACATCAAAACACAACAAAATCAAACACACAACACAACAATCACACAACAACACAAACACATCACAACACAACACAACAACAACACAACAAACACACAAACACATCACACAACACAACAAACACACATCAAACACACAACCAACAAACACAACACAAACAACAACACACACAACAACAACACAAACAAACAATCACAAAACAACACAACACAATCACAACAACACACAAACACACAACAAACACAAATCAACACAACACACACAAAACAAACAACACAACACAACAACAAACACATCACAAACACACAACAACAAATCACACAACAAAACAACAAACACAACACACAACAAAACAACAACACAAACACAACACAAAACATCACAATCAAACAACACACAACAACATCACAAACACAACAACACAACAAACACCACAACAAACACAACACAAACAACACAAATCAACAAACACAAACAACACAACAACACACAACCACAAAACACACAACAAACAACACACAACAAACACAACACATCAAACACAACACAAACACAAACACACACAACACAAACACAATCAACACAACACACAAACAACAACACACAACACACAACAACACACAAACAACACAACACAACAACAAACAACACAACACACAAACAACACAACAACAACACAACACAAAACAACACACACAAAAACATCACAAACAACAACACACAAACACACAACACAACAAATCAACAACACAACACAACACACAACACAACACAAACAACACAACACAACAACACAAACACAACACAAACATCAAAACACAAACAATCACAACACAACAACAAACACACAACACAACAAAACACAAACACAAACACACACAACACAAACAACACACAACACAAACACAACAACAAAACACAAACAACACAAACAACAACAACACAACACAAACAAACATCACAACACACAACACAAACAACAACACAAACATCAACACACAAACACAAACAACACAACACACAATCACAACAAACACAAACACAACACAACACACATCAAACAACACACACAAACACAACAACAATCACACAACACAACAACAAACACACACAACACAAACAACAACAAACACAATCAACACAAAACACACAACAACACACAAACACACAACACACAACAAACAACATCAAACAACACAAACAACACAACACAACACAACAACACAACACAACAACAATCAACACAACACAACATCACAACAACAACACAAACAACAACAAACACACAACAACACAACACAACAAACAACAACACAAACACAACACAACACACACAACAAACAACACAAACAACACAACAAACAACACAACACAAACATCACAAACAACACACAAACAACACAAACAACACAAACACAAACAACACAACAAACACACAACAAACACAACAACAAACAAACACAACAAACACAACAACACACAACAAAACACAACACAACAACAAAACAACACAAACACAAACAACACACAAACACACAAACAACAAACACAAAACAACACACAACACAAACAACAAACAACAATCACAAACACAACACAACAAACAACACACAACACAACAACAACAAAACAACAACATCAACACAAAACACACAACACAACATCACAACAACAAACAAACACAACAACACAAATCAACAAACACAATCACAACAACACAACAACAAAACAACACACAACAACACACAACAACACAAAACAAACACAAAACAACACAAACAAACAACACACAACACACAAAACAACACAACAACAACATCACAACAAAACAACAACACACAAACAACACAAACAACAACAAACACAACAACACAACAACACAACACAACAAAACACAACAAACACAACACAAACAACAATCACAAACAACACAAATCACAAACAACACAACAAAACACACAAAACACAACACAACAAATCACAACAACACAAACAACACACAACACAACACAATCACAACAAACAACAACACACAACACAAACAAACAACACACAACACACAAACAACACAACACACAACAACAATCACAACACAAACACAACAACACACAACACAAACACATCAAAACAACAAACACACAACACAAACAACAACACACAACAAAACAACACAACACAAACACACAACACACAAACACAACAAAAACACACACAACAAACATCAACAACACACAAACAAACACACAACATCAACAAACAACACAAACAACACACAAAACAACACAAACAACACAACATCAACAACATCAACAAAACACAACACAAACAACACACACAACAACAATCAACAACACACAAACAACAACAACAAAACACACAACAACAAAACAACACACAAACAACACAACAACACACAAACACAACAAAAACACAAACAAATCAACACAACACAACAACAAAACACAACACAAAAACACAACACACACACAAAACACAACAACAACACAACAAAACATCACACAACACAACAAACAACAACAAAACACAACAAAACACAACACATCAAACAAACACAAACAACAACAACATCACAAACACAACAAACACAACAAACACAAAACAACAACACACAACAACAAACACATCAACAAACAACAAACAACAACAAACACACATCAACAACAACACAACAACAACAAACACAAACACAACAACACAAACAAACAACAACAACAAACACAAACAACAAAACACAAACACACAACAACAACAAACACAACACAAACATCAACAACACAACAACAAACAACACAACAATCAAACAACAACACAAAACAACACAACAAACAACAACACAACACACACAAACACAAACAAACAACAACAAACACAACACAAACAAAAACAATCAACAACAACACAAACAACACAAACACAACAACACAAACACAAACAACAACACAACAACAAACATCACAACACAACAAACAACAAACAATCACAAACAATCAACAAACAACAAACACAACACAAACACACAAAACAAACAACACACAACAAACACAACAAAAATCAACACAAAACAAAACACACAATCACACAACAAAACACACAACACAACAACACAAACACAAACACAACAAAAACACACACAATCAACAACACAAACAAACAACACAAAACACAACACAAACAACACAACAACAAACAATCACAACAACAACACAAACACAACATCAACAAACACAACAAAAACACAACACAACACAAACACACAAACAACAACACAAACAACAAACAACAAACATCACAACACAACACACACAACAACAACAAACAACACAACAAACAACACAACATCAACAACACAACAAACAACATCAAAACACAAACACAATCACAACAACAACACAAACAACACAAACACAACAAACATCAACACAAAACAACACAACACACAACAAAAACAAACACAACACACACAAACAACACAACAAACACAAAAACAACATCACAAACACAACAACACAACACACACAAACACAACAACAACACAACAAAACACAAAACATCAACACAACATCAAACACAACACAATCACAAAACACAACAACAAAACAACACAACAAAACACACAAACAACACAAAACAAACACACAACAATCAAACACAAACAACACAACAAACACAAACAAAACACACAACAATCAAACACACAACAACAACAACACAACAAACACAACACACAAAACAACACACAAACAACACAACAACAACAAACACAACAACAAACACAACACAAAACAAACACACAACAAACACAACAAACAACAAATCACAACAAACACACAACAACAACAAACACAAAACACACAACACAAAATCACAAACAACAACACAACAAAACACACAACAAACAACAAAACACACAACAAAACACAACAAACAACACACAAACAACAACACAACACAAACAACAACAAACAACAATCAACACAACAAACACACAACAACAATCACAAACAACACAACAAACACAAACACAACAACAACACAACACAAACAACACACAAACAACAACAACAAAATCACAACAACAACAAACACAAATCACAACACAACAAACACAACAACACAACACAAAACACAACAACACAACACAACACAACACAAAACAACAACACAAACACATCAACAAACAACACACACAACAAACAAACAACAAAAAACAACACAAAACAACACAACACAAACAACAACACAAACAACAAACACAACAAACACAACAACAAAACACAACAACACAACAAACAAACACAAACAACAACACAAAACAACAACATCAACAAACACAACAACAACACAACACAAACAACATCAACACAAACACAACACAAAACACAACAAATCACAACAAAAACACAAACACAACACACACATCAAACAAAAACACAATCACAACAAACACAACAAAAACAAACAACAACAAAACACAAACACAAACAACAACATCACACAACAACAAACACAACACACAAACACAAACACACAAACAACACAACAAACACAAACAACAAACATCAACAACAAACAAACACAACAACAACACAACACACAACAAAACACAATCACAACAACAAACAACAACACATCACAAACAACACAACACAAACACACAAACAACAAACAATCACAAACACAACACAACAAACACAACACAAACACAACATCACAAACACAAACAAACACAACAACAAACACAACACACAACACAAACAACACAACAAAACAACACAACAAACACAACACAACACAAAACACAAAACAAACACACAACACAACAAACAACACAAACACACAAACACAACACAAAACAAACAACACAACACACAACAACAAAAACAACACAACATCAACACACAAACACAACAACAAAACACACAACAAACACAAATCAACACAACAAAACACAACAATCAAACACAACACAAAACAACAAAACAACACAACATCAACAAAACAACACAAAACACAACAACACAAACACAATCACAACAAAACAACATCAACAACACACAACAATCACAAAACAACACAACACAACACAAACAAAACAAAACATCACAACAAACACACAAATCACAAACAACATCAACACAAAAACAACACAACACAACAACACACAACAAACAATCAACAACAACACAACAAACAACACACAACACAATCAACAACACAACAACACAAACAATCAAAACAAACACACAACAAACACACAAACACACACAACACAAAACAAACAACACAACACAATCACAACAACAAACAACAAACAAACACAAACATCACAACAACAAACAACACACAAAACAACACAACACAACACAACAACATCACAACAACACAACAAACAACAAACACACAACAAACAACACACAATCACACAACAACACACAAACAACAACAACACACACACAACACAAACACACAACACAAACACACACAACAAACACAATCAACAAACAACAACAACACAAACAACACAACAACAACAACACACAACAACACAAACAAAACAACAACACAAACACAACACAAACAACAAACACACAACAACACAAAACACAACAAAAATCACAACACACAACAACAACATCAACACAAACATCACAAACAACAAACACAACACAACAAAACACAACACAACACAACAAACACAAACATCACACAAACAACAACAAAACACACACAAACAACAAACACACAACACAACAAAACACAAAACAACACAACACACACAACAACACACACAAAACAAACACAAACACAACAAAATCAACACAACAACAACACAACAAAACACATCAAACAAACAACACAAACAAACAAACACATCACAACAACAACAAACACAACACAACAACAAAACACACAAACAACACAACACAAACACAACAACACAACAAACACAAAACACATCACAACAAACAACACAACAACAACATCAAACAAAAACAACAACACAACACACAACACATCAAACACACAAACAACACAACACAACAACACACAAACAACACACAACAAACACAAACAACAAACAACACAACACACAACAACAACAACACAACACAAACAAACACAACAACACAAACAACAAATCACAACACAACAAACATCACAACACACAACACACAAAACACACACAACACAACAACACAAACAACAACACACAAACAAACAACACAACAATCACAACACAAACACAAACACAACAAAACACACAAACAAAACAACACAACAACACAAACAACACACAACACAAAACAAACAACATCACACAACAACACAACACAAACAACAAACAACACACAACAAACACACAACACAACAAAACACAACACAACACACAAACAAACAAAACACACAACAACATCAACACAACAACATCAACAAACACAACAATCACACACACAACAAACACAAACACAACAACACAACAAACACAAAACACACAACAACAAACAACACAAACACAAACACAACAACACACAAACACACAACACATCAACACAAAAACAAACACAAACACAAACACAACAAAACACACAACAATCAACAACAACAACACACAACAAAACAAACAACACAACAAAAACACAAACAACAAACACAACACAACACAACAAAATCACAACAAACAACACAAACAAACAACACAACACAAACACACAAACAACACAACAACAACACAATCACAACAAACACAACAACACAAACAAACAACACAACACAAACAACACAAACACATCAAACACACAACAAAACAACACAAACAACACACAACAACACAAAACAACACATCAACAACAACACAACACAAACACAAACACAAACACACAACAACAAACAACACAAAAACAACACACACACACAACAACAACAACAACAAAACAACACAAACAACACAACAAACACACAACAACAAACACAACACAACACCAACAACACAAACACAAAACACAACAAACACAACACAAACAAACACAACAACACACAACACAAACAACACAACAACAAACACAACACCAACACAAAACAAAACAACACAAACACAACAACAAACACAAAACAACAACACAACAACACAACCAAAAACACAACACACAACACAAAACACAACACAATCACAAACAACAACACAAATCACACAACAACAAACAACACACAAACACAACACACAACACAAACACAACAACATCAACAACACACAAACACACAAAACACACAAACAACACAACACAAAACAACACACAACACAACAACACAAACAAACACAACAACACAAAACACACAAACACAAACACAACAAACAACACACAAACACAACACATCACACAAACACAAACACAACACAACACAAACACACAACAAACACAAAACACAAAAACACACAACACAACACAACACAAACACACAACACACACAACACAACAAACACACAAACACAACACACACAAACACAACACAACAACACAAACACAAACACACAACAAACAAACAACATCACAAACAAACACAATCAAACACAACAACACAACACAACAAACAACACAAAAACACAAAACAAACAACAACACAAACAACACAACACAACAACACACAAACACACAAACAAAACAACACAACACACATCACAAACACACAAACAACACACAACAACACAAACAAACACACAACAATCACAACAAACAACACAACAAAACAACACACACACAAACAACAACACAAACACACAACACAACACACAAAACAACACAAACACACAACAAAACAACACACACAACAACACACAACACAAAAACACAACACACACAACAATCAAACAAACAACAACACAAACAACAAACAACACACAACAAACACAAACACACAACAAAAACACAACACAAACAACAACACAAACACAAACAACAAACAACACAACACAACACACAACACAAACACAACACAACAAACAACAAAACACACACACAACACACAACAAACACAACACAAACAAACACAAACAACAAACACACAAAACACAACACAACAAACACACAACAACACAACAAAACACACAAACAACAACAAACACAACAACAAATCACACACACAAACCAACACAAAACACATCACAACACAAATCACACAACAACACAACAAACAACAACACACAACAACACAACACACACAAACACAACAAACACAACAACACAAACACACAAACAAATCACAACACAACACACAAAACAAACAAACCATCACAACACACACAAACAAACACAACACACACAACACAAAACACACAACACACAACAAACAACACAACAACAAACACAACACAAACACAACAACACAACAAAACACAACACACAACAACACAAACACAACAAACAATCAACACAACAAACACAACACAACACAACAAACACACAATCAACAACACAAACACACAACACAACAAAAACAACACAACACACAACAATCAACACAACAAACACAACACAACAACACAAACAACAAAAACACACAAACAACACAACAACACAACAAAACACACAACACACAAATCACAACAACACAACACAAACACACACAAACACAACAACACAAACACAACACAAAAACAACACACAACACAACAACACAACACAAACAACACAACAAACACAACACAACACAACAACACAACACAACACACAACACAAAACAATCACAACAAAAACAAAACAACACAACAAACACAACAACACAAACAACACACAAACAACAAAACACAACAACAACAACACAACAAAACATCAACACAAACACAACAAACACACAACACACAACAAACACAACAAACACAAACACAACACAAACAACACAAACACAAACAACAACAAACAACACAAACACACAACACAACAAACACACAACAAACACACAAACAACACAAACAACAAACAACACACACAAACACAACAAACACAACAAAACAACAACACAAACAACACAACAAAAACAAACACAACAACAACAAACAACAACACAACACAACAAACACAACAAAACAACACAACAACAAAACACAAACAACACACAACAAACAACAACACACAACACAACAAACAACAACACAACACAAAACAAACAACACACACAACAAACACAAACAACAACACACACAAACAACAAAACACACAAACACACAACAACAACACACAACAAACACAACACAACACAAACAACACAACAAACAACAACACAAACACAACAAACACAAACAAACACACACAAACACAAACAACAACAACACACACAACACAAACACAACACAACAACACAAATCACAACAAAACATCAACAACAACACACAAAACACACAACACACAAAACACACAACACAACAAAACAAACACACACAACAAACACAACAACACAACACAAACACACAACACAAACAAACACAACAACAATCACAAACAAAACAACACAACAAAACACAACACAAAACAACAAACAACACACAACAAACACAACACAACACAACAACACAACACAAAACAACAACAAAATCACAAACACAACAACACACAAACACAAAACAACACACAACACAACACAAACAACAACACAACACACAATCACATCAAACAACAACAAACAAACACAAACACACAAACAACACACAAACAACACAAAACAACAACAAACAAACACACAACACAAAACAACAAAACACACACAAACAACAACACACACAACAACACAACACAACAAAACACAAACACACAACAAAACAACAACACAAAACAACAACAAATCACAACAAACAACAAACACACAACACACAAAACAAACACACAACAAAACAACACAACACAAACAACACAACAAACAACACAAACACAACAAACAAACAACAACACAACACACAAACAACACAACAACACACAAACACAAACAACAATCACACAACAAACACAACAACACAACACAACATCAAACACACAACAACAAAACACAACAACACACAACACACAAAACAACACAACACACAAACACAAACAACACAACAAACACAAACACAACAACACAAACAACACAACAACAACACAAACAAAACAACAACAAACAACACAACAAACAACAACACAACACAAAACACAAACAAACAACACAAACACAAACACAACATCACAACAAACAACACAAACACACAACAACAAAACACACAAACAACAAACAACAACACAACAACAAACAAACACAACAAACACAACAACAACACAAACAACAACAACAACACAAACAACAAACACAACACAACAAAACAACACAAACAACACAACAACAAACAACACAACACAAACAACACACAAAACAAAACACAAACACAACAACACAAAAACAACACAAACACAACAAACACAACAAACAAAACAACACAAAACAACAAAACACAAACAACACAAACAACAACAACACACACAAAACAAACACAAACACACAACACAACAACAAACACAAAACAACACAATCACACAAACAACACAACACATCAACAAACACAACAAACACAAACAAACACAAACACAATCAAAACAACAACAAACACAACAACAAACAACACAACAAACAACAACACAAACACAACAATCACAAACAAACAAAACACAACACACAACAAAAACACAAACAAACACACAACAAAAACAACAACAAACAACACAAACAAACAAACACAACAACACAACAAAAACACAATCAACAACACAAACAACAACAACAAACACACAAACAAAACAACACAAACAAACACACAACACAACACAAACAAACACAAAACACACAACAAAACAAACATCACAAACAACAACACAAACACAAACAACACAAACAACACAAAACAAAAACACAAACAAACACACAACACAAAACAACAACAACAACAACACAACAAACACAACACACAAACACAAAACACAACACAACAAACAACAACACACACAACAAACACAACAACACAATCAACACAAACACACAAAACACAACAACAACACAAACAACAAACACAACAATCACACAACAACAAACACACAAACAACAAACACACAAAACAACAAACACAACAAAACACACAACAAACACAACACAAAACAACAAACACAACAACACAACAACACAAACACACAAACAACAACAAAACACACAAAAACAACACAACAAACAACAAAACACAACAACACAAACAACAACACAAACAACAAACAACAACAAACACAAACAACAACAAACACACAAACAACAACAAAACACAACACAAAACAAACAACAAAAACACAAACAATCACACAACAAACAAACAACAAACACACAACAACAAACACAACAACAACAAACACAAACAACACAACAAACACAACAAACACACAAACAACATCAAACAAACACACAACACAAACAACAAACAACACACAAACAAACAACACAAACACAAACAAACAACAAAACACAACAACACAAACACAACACAACAAACAACAACAACACACAAACACAACAAACAACACAACAACACAACAACACAACAAAACAACACACAACACAAACAACAACACAAACAACACAAACAAACAACAAACACAACAACAACACAACACACAAACAACAACACACAACAAACACAACAACAACAAACACAAACAACAACAAAACACAACACAAACAACAACACAAACACAACACAACAAACAACAACACACAAACAACAAACACAACAAAACACAACAAACACAAACAACAACAAACACAACACAAACAAAACACACAAACAAACAACACAACACAACAAACACAAACAACACAAACAACAAACAACACAACACAACAACACAACACAAAACAACAACAACAAAAACACAACACAAAAACACAACAACACACAACACACAACACACAACAAAAACAACACAACACACAAACAACACAACACAAAAAACACAACAACAACAAACACACACAACAACAACAAACACAACACAACAACACAAACAACACAACAACACAACACAAAACACACACAAACAACAACAAACAACACAACACACAAACAACACACAAAACACAACACAAATCACAAACAAACACACAACACAAACACAACAACAAAACACAACACAACACAAAACACAAACACAACAACAACACAACACAAACAAACAACAACACACAACACAAACACAACAAACAACACAAACACACACAAAACAAACACACAAACACAACAACACAACACAAACAACACACACAACAACACAATCAAACAACATCAACAACACACAAAACAACAACACAAACACAACACAACACACATCAAACAACACAAAACAAACACAACACAAACAACACAAACACACAAACAACAAACAACACACAAAACACACACAAACAACACAACACAACAACACAAATCAAAACAACACAAACAACAACACACAACACACAAAACAAACAACACAACAAACACAACAAACACACAAACACAACAACACACAAACAACAAACACAACACACAACACAAACAACAACACAAACACACAACAACAAACACACAAACAACACAAACACAAACAAACAACAACACAAACACACAACAAACACAACACACAAACAACAAAACAAACACAACACACAACACAAACACAACAAACACAACACAAACACAACAAAACAACACAAAACAACACAACACACAAACAACAAACACACAACAAACACAACACAACAACAAACACAACACACAAACAACACAATCAACACACAACAAACACAACAAAAACAAACAACACAAACACACAAACACAACACAACAACAAAACACACAACAACAAACAACACACACAACAAACAACAACACAACACAACAACAAACACACAACACAAAAACAACACACACAACAACAAACACAACAAACACAACACACAACACAAACAAACACAAACAACAAACAACACAACACAAAACAACACAAAACAACACACACAAACACAACACACAAACAAACACAACAACACAACACAAAACAACAAACAACACAACACACAACAAACACAACACAACAAACACAATCACAAACAACACACACACAACAAAAACACAACACACAAACAACACAAAACACAACAAAACAACAACACAAACACACAACAAACACAAACAAACAACAACACAACAAAACACAACAACACACACAAACACAACAACACAAACAACAACACAACAAAACAACACAACACAAACAACAAACAACACAACACACACAAACACACAACAACAAAACACACACACAAACAACACAACACAACAACACAACACAAAACACAAACAACACAACAACAACAACACATCAAACACACAACAAACAAACACACAACAAACACAACAAAAATCACAAACAACACAAACACAAACAACACAAACAACAACACACAACAAACACACAACAAACAAACACAACACAACACAAACACACAACAAAACACAATCACAAACACACACAACACAACAAACACAAACAAAACAACACATCACAAAACAACAAACAACACAACAAACAAAACACAACACACAAACAAAACAACACAAACACAACACAAACACAAACAACACAAACACACAACAACAAACACAAAACACAAATCACACACAACACAAACAACAACACAACAACACAACATCAAACAAATCAACACAAACAAACACACAACACAAAACACAAACAACAAACAACACACAACACAACAACACAAAACAACAACAACACAAACAACACACACAATCAACACAAACAACAACAAACAACAATCACAAACACAACACACAAACAAAACACATCACAAAACACAACAAACAACAACAAACACAACAACACAACACAAACAAACACAACACAACAACACAAACACACAACAACACAAACAACAAACACAACACAACAACAAACACAACAACAACAACACACAACAAAACAACAAAATCACAACAACAAACACAAAACAACAACACAACAAACACACAACACAAAACAACACAACACAACAAAACACAACACAACACACAAAACAACAACAAACACACAACACAAACAACACAACAACACACACAAAACACACAACAACAAACAACATCACACAAACAAACACAAAACAACACAATCAAACAACACAAAACAACACACAACAAACACACAAACAACAAACAATCAACACAACAACAATCAACACAAACACACAACACAACACACAACAACACACAACAACAACACAACAACAACACAACAAAACAACAACACAACAACACAAACAACAACACAAACAACACAACACACAAACACAACACAATCACACAACAACAAACAACACAACACAAACAAACACAACACACACAAACACAAAACAACACAAACACAACACACAACAAACACAACAACAACACAACACAACAAACACACAACACAAACACAAACACAAACAACACAAAAACAAACACAACAACAACACAAACAACACAACAAACACACAACAACAACACAAAAACAACAACACAACACAACAAAACACAACACAAAACAACACAACAAACACAAACACAAACAACAAACAATCACAAAACAAACACACAACAAAACAACACAACACAACACAACACAACACACACAAAAATCAACACAAACACAACAACAACAACAACACAACACAAACAACATCAACAAAATCACACAAATCACAACACAAACACAACACAACACACAACAACAAAACACAACAAACACAACAACACAAAACACAAACACAACACAAAACACAACAAACAACACAAACACAACAACAACAAACAACAAATCAACACAAAACACAACAAACACAACACAACAATCAAAACACAACAACAAAACACAAACAACAAAATCACACAACAAACAACAACACAACAAACACAACAAACAAACACACAACAAACACAACAAACAACACAAAACAACACAACAACAACACACAAAACAAACAACAACACAAAACAAACACACAAACACAACAAACAAAACAACACAACACAATCACAACACAACATCAAAACAACAACACACAAACACAACACACAAACACAACACACAACACAACAAACACAAACAAACAACACAACACAACAACACAACACAAAACAAACAAACACAAACAACAAACACACAAACACAAACAAACACAACACAACAACAACAACAAAACAACACAACACACAAAAACAACAACACAACAAACACAACACAACAAAACAACACAACACAACAACACAACAAACACAACACAACAACAAACATCAAACACAACATCAACAAACAAAACAACACACAAACAACAAACAACACAACAAACAAATCACACACAACAAACAACAACAAACACACAACAAAACACACAACACAAACACACAACAAACACAAACAAACAAAACACAACAACACAAACACAACAACAACACAACACAACAACAAACACACAACAACACACAACACACAAAAACAACAAACAAACACAACAACAAACAACACAACAAAAACACAAACACAACAACACAACACAACAACAAACAACACAAACAACACACAAACAAAACACAACACACACAACAAACACACAAAACAACAAACACAACAACACAAACACAACAAAACACACAAACAACAACACACAAACAAACAACAAACACAACACAACAACACAACAACAAACAAAAACACACAAACACACAACAACACAAACAACACAAAACACAACAAACACAACAACACAATCACAACAATCAACACAAAACACAACAAACACAAACAATCACAACACAACACAACACACACAAACACAAACACATCAACAACAACAACACACAACAACAACACAACAAACACAACACAACAAAACAACAAACAACACAACAACACAACAACACAACAACATCACAAACACAAACACAAACAAAACACATCAACAACAAAACAAACACAACAACACAAAACAACAAAACACAACACAACACAAACAAACACACAAACAACAACACAACAAACATCAACAACACAAACAACAATCAAACACAACACAACAAAACACACACAACACAAAACACAACAAACACAACAAACACAACAACAACACAAACAACACACAAAACAAACATCACAAACACATCAACAAACAACACAACAACACAACACAAACAACACAAACAACAAACAACAACACAAACAACAACAAACACACAAACACAACACAACAAACAAATCACAAACAACAACAACACAACAAACAACAAACACAACAACAAACAACACAAACAACACAACACAACAACAACAATCACAAAAACACAACACACAAACACACAAAACAACACAAACACACAAACACACAACAATCACAAACAACAACACAAACAACACAACACAAACACAACACACAACAAACAACACAAACAACAACACAAATCACAACAACAAACACACAAAAACAAAACACAACACACACAACACAACAACACAAAACACATCACAACACAACAAACACAACAAACATCAACAAACACACAACACAACAACACAACAACACAACAACAAAACACAATCACACAACACAACAAACACAACAACAAACAACAAACATCACACAACAACAACACAAACAACAACACACAACAAAAAACACAAACAACAAACAACAACACACAACACAAACAACACAACAACACAAACAACACAAACAACAACAACACACACAACACAACAACAACACACAACAAATCAACACAACAACAAACAACAAAACAATCACAACACAAACAACAAACAAAACACACAAACACACAAACAACAACAAACACACAACACAACACAACACAACAATCACAACAACAAACACAAACACAAAACAACAACAACAACAACACAAACACAACAATCACAAACACACAATCACAACACAAACACACAAAACAACAAACACACAACAACACAAACAACAACACAAACAACAAACAACACACAACACAAACACACAAACACAACAACACAACAATCACAAACAAACACACAAACAACACAACACAAAACAACACAAACACACAACAACACAACACAAAACACAACAACAACACAACAACAAAACACACAACAAACACAACACACAAACAATCACACACAACAACACAACACAAAACAACAACACAAAACACACAACACACAACAACACAAACAACACAAAACAATCACAACACAAAACAAACACACAACATCAACAACACACAAACACACAAACAACACACAAACAACAAACACAAACACACAACACAACAACACAACAACAACACAAACAAACAACAAACATCACAACATCAACACAACACAACAACAAACAACACACAAACAACAATCAACAACAAAACACAAACACACAAACACAACAACACACACAAACAAACACACAACAAACACAACAACAAATCAAAACACACACAACACAAACACACAACAAAACACACACAAAACACACACAACACACACAAACAACAAACAACAACACACACAACACAAACACACAACAACACAACAACACAACAACACACAAACAACACAAACAACACAACACAAACACAACAAAACACACACAACACACACAACAAAACAAACACAACACAAAACATCACACAAACACACAACAACACAACAACAAAACACAACATCAACACAACAAACACACAACACAACAACACAAACAACAACACACAACAAAACAATCAACAAACAACAACACACAACACAAACACAACACACACAACAAAACAACACAAACACAACAATCAACACAAACAACACAAACAACACAAACACAACAACAACACACAACAAACATCAAACAAACAACAAAACACAACAACACACAAACAACAAACACAACAACACACAACAAAAACACAAACAACACAAACAACACAAACACACAACACAACAACACACAAAACAAACAACAAAACACAACATCACACAAACACACAACAAAACAACACACAACAACATCAAACACAAACACAACAAACAACACAACAAACACACAACAACACAACACACACAACACAAAACAACACACACAAAACACAATCACAAACAACACACAACACACAACACAAACACAACAACAAACACACAACACAAACACACAACAAACAACAACACAAACACAACAACACAACACAACAACACAAACACACAAACAACACAACACACAACAACACAACAACAACAACACAAACAACAAACAAACAACACAAACACAACAACACACAACAAAACACACAACAACAACACAACACAAACAACACAAACACATCACAAACAAAAACACAACAAACACAAACAACACACAACACACAACAATCACAACACAAACAATCAACAACACACAAAAACACAACAACACAACAACACAAAACACACAAACAACACAAACACACAACAACAATCAACACAAAACACAAACACAACAACAAAACAACACAACAACAACACATCAAACACAACACAAACAAACAACAACACATCAAACAAACAACAACACACAAAACAACACAAACAACACAACACAACACAACAAACACAAACAACAACACAAACACAACAATCAACACACAACACAAAAACAACACAACAAACAAACAACACAACAACACAAACACAACACAAACACAACAAACAACACAATCACAAATCAACAACACACAACAATCACAACAACAACAACACAAACAACACAACACAACAACACAACACACAAAACACAACAAACAAACACACAACAACACAAACAAAAAACACAACACAAACACAACACACACAAAACAACAAACAACACAACACAACACAACAAACACAAACAACACACAAACAACACACAAAACAACAAACAACAACACAACACAAACAAACATCACAACACACAAAACAACACAACAAACAACACAAAACAACAAACACACATCAAACAAACACAACAACACAACACAAATCACAAACAAACACAAAAACAACACAAAACACACAACAACAACACAAACACACAAACACATCAACAAACAAACACAAACAACACACAAACACAACACACAACAACACACACAAACAACAAACAAACACAACAAACAAAACACACAACATCAACAACACAACAACACAAACAACACAACACACAAACACAACACACAAACACAACACAAAACAACACAACACACAACAACACAAACAACACACAACACAAAACAACACAACACAAACAAACACAAACAACAACACAAACACAAACAATCAACACAACACAACAACAAACACAACACAAAACACACAACAAACAACACAAACACAACAACAACACAACACAACAACACACAAACAAAAACAACAACACACAACAAACAACACACATCAAACAAACAACAACAACAAATCACACAAACAAACACAACACAAACAACACAACACAAAACAACACACAACAACACACAACAAACAACAACACAACACACAAACAAACACAACAACAACAAACACACACAAACAACAAACACAAACACACAAACAACACAACACACAACACAACAAACAAAAACAAAAACACACAAACACAAAACAACAACAAACAACACAACACACAACACAACAAACAACACAAACACAACACAAACAACACATCACACAACAAACAAACAACACACAACACAAACAACAACACACAACACAACAAATCACAAAACAACAAACATCAAACAACAACAACACAACAACACAAACACAATCAACACACAAACACAAAACACACAACAAACACACAAACACAACACAACAAACAACAACAAAACACAACAAACACAAACACACACAACAAACACAAACAACAACAACAAACAACACAACAACAACACAAACAACACACAACATCACAAACACAACAACACAAACACAACACAACAAACACACACAAACAACACAACACAACACAAACACAACACAACAACACAAACACAACACAACAAATCAACACAACAAAACACAACACAACAAAACACACAACACACAACAAAACAACACAACAAATCACAACACACAACACAACACACAACACACAACACAAAACAACAAACAACACAAAACACAACAAAAACAACACAACACACAAACAACAACACAAACACAACAACAACACAAACAACACAAACACAACAAAACACACAACACAAACAACACAACACAAAACAACACAACAACACAACACAACAAACACACAAACAACAAACACACAACAAACACACAACACACAAACAACAAACACACAACACAACACAACAACACAACAACACACAACACAAACAACACAAACAACAAACAACACACACAACACAAAAACACACAACACAAACACACAACAACACAACAAACAACACAACAAACACAACACACAAAACACAACACAACAAACAACATCACAACACAAAACACAACAACACAAAACAACAACAACAAACAACACAACAACACAAACACAACAAAAACAAACACACACAACACAACAAACAACAACACAAACACAACAACACAACACACAACAAACAAACACACAAACAACACAAACAAACAACACACAACACAACAATCACAACACAACACAACAAAACAACACACACACAACAAAACAACAAACACAACAACACAACAAATCAACAACAAACACAACACACAACAACAAAACACACAACACAACACAACACAAAACAAACAAACAACACACAACAACACACAAACACAAACACAACAACACAAACACAACAACACACAACACAACAACACAACAAACACAAACAACACAACAAACACAACAACAACACAAACAATCACAAACAACAACACAAACAACACAAACAAACAACACAAACAACACAACACACACAACAAAACACATCACAACAACACAAACACAAACACACAAACACAAACAACACACAACAACACAACAACACAACAAAACACACACAACACAAACACAAACACAACACAAAACACAAACAACAAACACAAACACAACAAACACAACACAAACAACAAAAACACAACAACACAACAAATCACAACAAACAAAACAACACACAACAACAAACACAAAACAACACAACAACACAACACAAAACACAACAAAACACAACAACAAACAACAACACACAAAAACACAAACAACACACAAATCACAAACAACAACACAACAACACAAAACAACAACAAACACAACACAAACAACACAACAACACACAACAAACAAACAAACACAACAAAACACAACACACAAACAAAACAAACAACACAACAAACACAACAACAAACACAAAAACAACACAACCAACACAAAACAACACAACACACAACACAACAAACACAACACAAACACAAAACACAACAAACACACACAACAAACACAAACACAACAAAACAAAAACACACAACAAAAAACAACACAAACAACACACAAACAACACAACAAAACAAACACAAACAACAACACAACAACAACACAACACAAACAACAAACACAAACACAAAACACAACAACACAACAAACACAAACAACAAACACACAACAACAAACACAAACACAACACACAACAAAAACAACACAAACAAAACACACACAAACACAACAACAAAACACAACACAAACAAACACAACACAACACAAAACACAAACATCAAACACAACACAACAACACAACAAAACAACAAAACAACACAACACACAAAACACAACAACACAAACAACACAACAAACACACACAATCAAACACAACAACACAAAACAAACACAACACAAACAACAACAAACACACACAAACACACAACAAACACAACAACACACAAAACAACAACACAACAAAACACAAACAAAACAACACAATCAACACACAACAACAAACACAACAAACAACAAAACAACACACAACAAACACACACAACACAACATCACAACAACAAAAACACAACAAACACAAACAACACAACACAACAACAATCACAAACAACAAAACAACAAAAACAACAAACAACACAACACACAAAACAAACAAATCAACACAAACACACAACAAAACAACAAAACACACAAACACAACAAACAACACAAACAACAAACAACACAACACAAACAACAACAACAAACACACAAAACAAAACAAACACAACAACACAACAAACACAACAACACAAACAAACACAAACACACAACAAACACAAAACAACACACAAAACACAACAAACAAACAACACAACAAAACAACACAAACACAACAAAACACAACAACAATCACAACAACACACAAAACACAAAACAACACAAACAACAACAACAAAACACAACAACAAAACAACATCACAAACACACAACAAACACAACACAACACAAACAATCAACAAACACAACAACAAACAACAAAACACATCAAACAAACACACAACAAACACAAAACAAACAACACAAACATCAAACAACAACACAAACAACACAACAACACAACAAACACAACACAAACAACACAAACAACACAACACAACAAACAAAACAACAACACAAACATCACACAACAAACAAACACAACAACACACAACAAACACAACACAACAAAACAACACAACAATCAAACACACAACACAACACAACACAAAACACAACACACAAACAAACAACACAACACAACAAACACACAAAACAAACACAAACAACAACAACAACACACAAAACACAACAACACACACAACAAACAACACAACAACAACAAACACAACACAACAACACAAACACAACACAAACAACACAAACAAAACACAATCAACACAACAACACAAACAACACACAACAACAAAACAACAAACAAAACACACAACAAACAAAAACAACAACACAACAACAACAAACACAAACACAAACAACAACACACAACACACAACAAAAACAACAACAACACAAACAAACACAAACACAACATCAACAAAAACACAACAAACACAAATCAAAACAACAACAAACACACAAACAACAAACACAAACAACAACAAACACACAACAAACACAAACAATCACAAACAAAACACAAACAACACAACACAAAACAACAACACAACACAACACAAACACACACAAACAACAAACACAACAAACAACAAACAACAAACAAAAAACACAACAAACAACACAAACAAACAACAAACACAAAACAACACACAAATCAAACAACAACACAACACAAACAACAAACAAAACAAACAACAACAAAACAACAAAACAACACAACAATCACACAACAAAAACAACAAACACACAAACACACAAAACAACACAAAACACACAAACACAAACAACACAAAACATCAACAAACACAACAAACAACAAACACAAAACAACACAAACAACAAACAACAAAACAACACAAAACAAACATCACAAAACAACACAACACAAAACAAACACAACAACACAAACAACAAACACAACAAACAACAAAAAACACAACAAACAAAACATCACAAAACAAACAACACAAACACACAACAACAAACACACAACAAACAACACAAACAAAACATCAAAACAACACAAACACACAACACAAAACAACAACAAAACAACAAAACAAACACAACAAACAACAACAAACACAACACAACAACAACACAAACAAAACACAACACAAACAACACAAAAACAAACACACAACACAACAACACAAAACAACAACAATCACACAAACAACAACACAACACAACAACACAAACACAAACAACAAAACAACACAACAAACACAACAAACAACAAACACACAACAAAACAAACAACAACACAAAACAACACACAACAACACAAACACAAAACAACAAACACAATCACAACAAAACACAAAAACACACAAACAACACAAACAACACAAAAACAAACAAATCACAACAACACAACAACAAACAACAACAAACAATCACAACAACAACAAACACAACAAACAACAAACAAAACACAAACAATCACACACACAAACACAACAACAAACAACACAACAAAACACAAAACAAACACAACAAACACAACAAACAACACACAACAAACAAACAAAACACAAAACACAAACAACAAACACAACAAACAACAACACAAAACAACAAACACAACACAACAAAACAACAACAACAACAAAACAACAACAAACACACAACACAACAACAACAAACAACACAAACAAACAAAAAAACAAACAACACACAACAACAACAAACACAACAAACACAAAACACAACACACAAAACAACACAAAACAACAACAACACAAAACAACAATCACAACAACAAAACACACAACACAACACAAAACACAACAACAAACACACAAACAACAAACACAACAAATCACACAAACAACAACAACAAAAACACAAACAACAACAACAAACAATCAACACAACAAACACAAAAAACAACAACACAAACACAAAACAAACAAACACACAAAACAAACACACAAAACAACAACAAACACACAACAACAAACAAACAAACACAAAAAAACAACAACAAACACAACACAACACAAATCAAACACAACAACAAAACAAACAACAAACAACACAACACAACACAAACAACAACAAATCACACAAACAAACACAAAAACACAACACAAACACACACAACAAACAAACACACAAAAACAACAAACACAAAACAACATCAACACAAACAAAACAAACAACAACAAACAACAAACACAACAAACAAACACAACAACACAACACAACAAAACAAACAAACAACAACAACAAAACAACACAAACATCAACAAACACAACACAAAACAAACAACAACAAACACAAACAACAAAACAACACAAACACACAACAACAAACAAACAACAACACAACACAAAAACAACACACAACACAACAAAAACAAACACAAACAACAACACACAACAAAAACAACACAACACACACAAACAAAACACAAACAACAAACAACACAACAAAACAAACACAACAACAATCACAAAAACAAACAAAACACAAAACAACACACAAACAACAAACACAACAAAACACAAACAAACACAAACAACAACACAAAACAACAATCAACAACACACAAACAACAACACAAAAAACACAAACAACAACACAAAAACAACACAAACAAACAACAAAACAACAACACAAACAAACACAACAACACACAAACAACAAACACAACAAACACAAACACAACAAACACAAACAACAACACAACAAAACAACACAAACAACAACAAAACACAACATCACAACAAACACAAACAACAACAAAAACAACATCAACAAACAAAACAAACACACAACACAAACAACACACAACAAAACACAAACAACAAAACAACAACAAACACAACAAACAACAACAAAACACACAACACAAACAACAACAAACACAACAAACAACAACAAACAAACACACAACAAAACACAACAACACAAACAACAAACACAAAACAACAAACACAACAACAACACAACACAAAACAAACACAAACAACAAACAAACAACAACACAACAACAACACACAACACACAAAAAACAACACAATCAAACAACACAACAAACAACAAACACAACAAACACAACACAACAACAAACACAAAAACAACAACAACAACACAAACAAACACAAACAAACACACAAACAACAACAACACAAACACACAAACAACAACAACAAAAACACAAACAAACACAACACACAAACAACAACAACACACAAACAAACAACACAAACAACAACAAACAACAAACACAAACAAAAACAACACAACAAAACACAAACAACACAACACAAACAACACAACAACAACAAACAACACACACAAACATCAAACAACAACACAACAAACACAACACAAAACAACAAACACAACAAAAAACAAAACAACAACAACACAACAAAAACAAAACACAACAAACACAAACAACACAAACACAACAAACAACACAAACAACAACAAACACAACAACACACACAAAACAACAAACACACAAACAACAAACACATCAACAAAACACAAACACAAACAAACACAAAACACAACACAACAACAAACAAAACAACAACACAAACACAATCAACAACACAACACAAACAAACACAAACACAACAACACAACAACAAACACACAACAACAAAACAACAAAAACACAATCACAAACACAAACACACAACAACACAAACAACAACACAAAACAAACAACACAACACAAAACAACAACACAAAAACAAACAACAACACAAACAACAAACAACAAACACAACAAAACACAAACAACAACACAAAAACACAAACACACAACAAACACAAAACACAACAAACACAAAACACACAACAAACAACACAAAACAACACAACAAACAAAACACAACACAAACAAACACACAACACAAAAACACAACACAACAAACAACAAACAACACACAACACACACAACAAAACACAACAACAACACAATCACACAAACAAACAACACAAACAACAACAAACAACAAACAATCAAACAACAACAAAAAACACAACAACAAACACAAAACAACAACAAACACAACAACAAAAACACAAACACACACAACACAACAACAAACAACAACACAAACACAACACAACAACAACAACAAACAACACAACACAAACAACAAACAAAACACAACAACACACAACAACAAAACACAACAAACACACAAACACAAAACAACAACACAAACACAACAACAACAACACAAACAAACAAAACACACAAAACACACACAACACAACAAATCACAACAAACAACAACAAACACAACAAACACACAAACAAAACACACATCAAACAACACACAAAACAAACACAACAAAACAAACACACAAACAACACACAACAACAACAAAAACAAATCACACACAACAACAAACAAACAACAAACACAAACACAACAACACAACAAACAAACAACACACAAACAACATCACAAACAAAACACAACACAAACAACAAACACAAACAACACAACAACAAAACAACACACAACATCAATCAACACAAACAAAACAACACAAAAACACACAAACAACAATCAACACAACAACACAACAAAACAACAACACAAACACAACAAACACAACAAACAACAACACAAAACAAACAACACACAACAAACACAAACAACAACACAAACAAAACACAATCACAAACACAAACACAAAAACAACACAACAAACAACACAACACAAAACACAAACAAAACACACAACACAAACAACAAAACAAACACAACAACACAAAAACACACAACACAAAACAAACACACAACAACACAACACAAACAACAACAACAAACACAACACACAACACAACACAACAACACAACACACAACACAAACACAAAACACAACAAACAACACAACAACAACACAAACAACAAACAATCAACACAAAACACACAACAACAACAAACAACACAACAACACACAACAACAAACACACAACACAAACAAACACAACAAAAATCAACAACACACAAACAAACAAAACAACACACAAAACAAACACACAACAACACAAACAACACAACACAAACACAACAAACACAACAACAAACAACACAAAACACAACAACAAACAACAAATCACAACAACAACAAACAACACAAACACAAACAACACAACACAACAAATCACAAACAACAACACAACAACACAAACACAACAACACAACAAACAACACAACACAAACAACAATCACACAACACAAACACACAAACAACAACAACACAAACAACAAACAACACAAACACAACAACAAATCAACAACACAACACACAACAACAAACAAACAACACAAAACACAAACACAACAAACAAAACACAACACAACACACAACACAAAACACATCACAAACAAACAACACAACAACACAAAACAAACACACAACAAACAACACAACACAACAACAACAACAAACAATCACAACAAACACACAACACAAACAACAAACAACAACACAACAAACACACAAACAACACACAAACAAACAAAAACACAACACAAACAACAACACAACAACACAACACAAACACAACAACACAACAACACAAACAACAACACAAACACAAAACACACAACAACAACAAATCACAAACAAACAACACACAACAACACAAAACAAACACAAACAACAAACACAAACAATCAACAACAAACATCAAACACAACAACAAACAACACAACAACACAAACAACAACAACAAACACACAAAACAACAACAACACACATCACAACACACAAAAACAACACACACAACAACAAAACACAACAACAACACAAACAACAACACAAAATCAACACACAACACAAACAACAACACAAACAACAACACACAAACACAACAAACAACAACACAAACAATCACAACAACAAACAACAACACACAACATCACAAACACAACAAACACAAACAACACAACAAAACACAAACAATCAACAACACAACACAACACAACAACACAACAACACAAAACACAAACAACAAACACACAACAAACACAACAAACATCACAACACACAAACACAACAACAAACATCAACAAACAACACAAACACAACAACAACAACAAACAACAATCACAACAACAACAACACAATCAACACAACAACAAACACAACACACACAAACACACAACACAAAACAACAACACAACACAATCACAACAACAAACACACACAAACAAATCAACACAACATCAACACAACACAAACACAACACACAACAACAACACAAACACAACAAACAACACAACACAAAACAAACACAACAACAAACAAAACAACAACACACACAAACAACACAACAACACAACAAAACAACAACACAACACACAAACAAACACAACAAACAACAAACACAACAAACACACAACACAACAACATCACACAAACAACAATCAAACAACAAACACAACACACACAACAAACAACAACACAAACACAAACAACAAAACATCAAACAACACAACACACAAACACAAACACAACAAACACAACAAAACACAACAACACAAACAACAACATCAACACACAACACAACACAAAAACACAACAACACACAAACACACAACAAACACACAACAACACACAACACAACAAACACAACAACAACACACAACAACAAACACAACAACACAACAACACACAAACAACAATCACACAAAAAACAACACAACAAACAACAACACACACACAAACAACACAACACACAACAAACACAACAAACAAACACACAACACAACAACACACAACAAAATCACACAACACACACAATCAACAAACACAACAAACAAACACACACAACATCAACACACAAACACAAAACATCAACACAACACAAACAACACACAACAACACAACACACAACAAACAACATCAACAACAACACAACACAAACACAAAAACAATCACACACAACAACACACAATCACAAACAACACAAACAACAACACAACAAAACACACAACAAATCACAACAAACAAACAAACACACAAATCAACACACAACACAACAATCAACACAAACAAACACACAACAAACATCACACAACACAAAACACACAACAACACAAACACACAAACAACAACACCAACAACAACAAACACAACAACACAAAACAACAACACACAACACAACAACACACAAAACACAACAACAACAACACAAACAATCACACACAAACACAAACAACACAAAACAACACACAAACACAACAACACAACACACAACAACACAAAACACAACAACAAATCACAACACAACACAAAAACACAAACACAATCACACAACAAACACAACACAACACAAACAACAACACAAAACAAACACACAATCAACAACACACAAACAAACAAACACAACACAAACAACAACACAACATCAAAACACAACACAACACACAAACACACAACATCAACAACAAAACACAACACACAACAACAATCACAACACAAAACAACAAACAAACAACAACACACAACACAAAACACAACAAACACAAAACATCAACAAAACACAACAACAAACAACACAACACAAAACACAAACAACACAAACAACACACAACAAAACAACAACACACAACACAATCACAACAACACAAACACAACACACAAACAAACACAAACAACAACACAACACAAACAACACAACACAAAACACACAACACAAAAACACACAAACACAACAAAACACACACAACAACAAACACAAACACAACAAACACAACAAACACAAACAATCACACACAAAACAACACAACAACATCAACACAACACACAACAAAACACACAACAACAAACACAAACAACACAACACAACAAAACAACAAAAACAACACAAACAACACAACAACACAAACAACAACACAACAACAACAACACAAACAACAACACATCAAACAACACAAAACAACAAACACAACAAAACACAACAAACAACACAAACACACAACAACACAACAAACACAACAAACACAACAAATCAACACACAAACAAACAACACAACAAAACAACACACAAAACACACAAACACACAACACAATCACACAACACAACACAAAAACACACACAAACACAAACAACAACAACAAACAACAACACAACACACAACACAAAACAAACAACAAACACACACAATCACAACAACACAAACACACAACAAACACAACAATCACAACAACACACAACAACACAACACAAACAACAACACAAACAACAACAACACAAAACACACAAACACAACAAACAACACAACAACATCAACAACACAACAAACACACAACACAAAACATCACACAACAACACAAACAACACAACACACAACAAACACACAATCACAACAAACAACAAAACAACACAAACAACAACAACACAACAACACAACACACAACAAACAACAACACAACAAACAATCAACACAACACAACAAAACACACAAACAACACAACACACACAACAACAAACAACACACAACAAAACACACAACACAACACAACACACAAACAACACACACAAACAAATCACAACACAACACACAACAACAAACAACAACACAAACAACAACAAAACACACATCACAACAAAACAACACAAACACAATCACAAACAACAAACAACACAACAACACAACAAACACAACAAACACAACAAACACACAACACAAACAACAACACACAAATCAACAACAACACAAACACAACACAACAACACAAACAACAACACAAAAACAACAAACATCAACACAAACAACACAACAACAAACACACAACACAACAAACACAACATCACAACACAACAACAACAACAAACACAACACAACAACAATCAACAACAAACACACAACAAACACACAACACACACAACAAACAATCACAACACAACAAACACAAACAATCACAACAACAAACACAACAAACACACAACAAACAACAACAAACACACACAACAACAACACAACACACAAACAACACAACAACAACACAAACAAACACAATCACAACAACACACAACACACAAACAACACAAAACACAACAACACAAACACAACAACACAACAACAACAACAAACAACACAACAACATCAAACAACACACAACAAACAACACAACACAACACAACAAACACAAACACACAAACAAACACAAACACACAACAACACACAAAACAACAACACACAACAACACACAAACAAACACAACAAACAAACACAATCAACACAAAACAACAACACAACACACAAACAACAAACACAACACAACAACAAACACACAACAACACACAACACAACACAACAACAACACACAAACAACACAACAACAAACACAAACAACACACAACACAACAACACAACACAATCAACACAACAAAACACAAACACACACAAACAACACACAACAAACACAACACAACAAACAAACAAACAAACACACAACACAACACACAACACACAACACACAACACAAACACAACAACAACACAAATCACAACACAAACACAAACAACACACACAACAAACAACACAACAACAAACAACACAACAACACAACAACACAAACACAACAACACAAAAAACACACAACACAACAACAACACAACAACAAACACAACAAAACACAACAACAAACACACAACACACAACAACACAAAACACAACAAACACAACAACAAACACACAAACACAAACAAACAACAAACACACAAACAACAAACACACACAACACAACAAACAACACAACAAAACACACAACACAACAAACAACACACAACACAACACACAACAAACAACACAAAACACAACACAACAATCAACACACAAACACAACACAAACACAAACAACACAACACACAACAAACAACAAACACAACACACAACACACAAACAAACAACAAACACAACACACAACAAACACAACACAACAAAACATCACAACACAACACAAACACAACAAACACACACAAAACACACAACAACATCACAAACAAACAACACAACAAAACAAACACAACACATCAAACAACACACAAAACAACATCACACAACAAACAACACAACACACAAACAACACAACAAACAAACAACAACACAAACAAAACAAACACATCAACACAACAAACAACAAAACACAAACACACAAACAACAACAACACACAAACAACACAACAACACACACATCAAACACAAAACACAACAACAAACAACAACACAACAACACAAACAACACAAACAACAACAACACAAACACAACAAAACAACACACAACAAAACACAACAACACACACACAACAAACACATCAACACAACACAACAACAACACAACAACAACACACAACAACAAACAACAACACACAACAAACAACAACACAAACAACAAACACAAACAACACACAAAACAAACAAACACACAACAAAACACACAAAACAACACACAACAACAAACAACACAAAATCACAACAAAACAATCACAACACACAACACAAACACATCAACAACAACACAAAAAACACACACAAAACAACACAACACAAACACAACAACACAAACACAAACAACACACAATCACACAACACAAAACACAACAACAACACAAAACAACACAACAAACACACAAACAACACAACATCACAACAAAACAACAAAACACAACAACACAACACAAAACACAACACAAACACACAACACAAACAACACAACAACAAACACAAACAACAACAAACACACAACACAAAAACAACAACACAACACACAACAAACACAACAAACAACACAAACAAACAACACAACAAACACAAACACACACAAACACAAAACACAACAAAACAACACACAAACACAACACAAACAACAACAACAAAACATCACAACACAAACAAACACAACACACAAACAACACACACAACACAAACACAACAACAACAAACACAAACACACAAAACACAACACAACAACAACACAACACACACAAAACAAACATCACAACACAACACAACACAAACACACACAACACACAAACACAACAATCACAACACAACACAACACAACAACAAACAACAAACACAACAAAATCACAACACAACAACACAACACAAAAACACACAACAACACAAACAAACATCAACAACAAAACACAACACACAACACACAAACAACACACAACAACAACACACAAACAAACACAAACAACACAACAAATCACACACAAACATCAAACAACAAACAACACAACAACAAACACACAACACAACAACAACAACAACACAAACATCAACAAAAACACAAACACAACAAACAACACACAAACACAAACAACAAACACAACACAACAAACACACAAACAACACAACAACACAAACACAAACAACAAACACAAACACATCACAAACAACAAACACAACAATCACAAACAACACAACACAAACAACACACACAACAACAACACAACAACACACAAACAACAACAAACAACAAACACAACACAATCACAACAACAACAAACACAAATCACACAACAAACAACACAACAACAAACAACAAACATCACACAACAAACACACAACACAACACACAACAAACACACAAACACAACACATCACACACAAACAAACACAACAAAACACACACAAACACACAAAACAACACACAAACAACACAAACACATCACAACACAACAACACAACAAACACAAACACAACAACAACAACACAAACACAACAACATCAAACAACAACAAACAAACACACAAACAACACACAAAACACAACAACACACAACAAAACACAACAATCAACAACACAACACACAAACAACAAACAACACAACACAACACAACAACACAACAAAAACACAACAACACACAACAAACAACACAAACACAACAACACACAACAAACAAAAACAACAAACACAAACAACAACACACAATCAACAACATCACAACAAACAAACAACACACAAACACACAACAACACAACAAACACAAACAACACAACAACACACAAAACACAACACACAACAAACAACAACAAACACAAACAACACACAACAAACACAACAACAACACACAAACAATCACAACAACACAACAAACACACAAACAAACACAACAAACACACAAACAACACAACAACACAACACAACAAACACACAAAACACAAAACACACAACAACACAAACAAACAACAACACAAACAACACAATCACACAAACAACACACAACACAACAAACACAACAACACACACAACACAAAACAACACAAACACAACACAAAACACAACAAACAACACACAACAACAAACACACAACACAAACAAACACACAAACACAACAACACAAACAAAACACAAAACACAACAACAAACAACATCAAACACAACAACACAACAACAACACAAACAACAAACATCAACACACAACAACAAACACAAAACACAACAAACAACAACACACACAAACAACACAAACAACACAACAACAAACAACACACACAACAAACACAACAACACAAACAAACACAACAAAACAACAAACACAACAACACATCAAACACACAAATCAACAAACAACAAACACACAACAAACACACAACAAACACAAACAACAACACAAACACAACAACAAACACAAACACAACACACAAAACACAACACAACAACACACAAACACAACAACACAAACACACACAAACACAACAAAACAACACAACACAACACAAACACATCACAAACACAAACAACAACAACAACACAACAAAACACAACAAACAACACACAAACACACAAAAACAACACACAAACAACAAACAACACAACAAACACACAACACAAACACAACAAACAACAACAACACAACACAACACAACACAAACAATCACAACAACAACACAACACAAACAACACAACAACAAAACACACAACACACAAACAACACAAACAACACACAACAAACACACAACAACAACAACACAAACAACACAACAACAAAACACACATCAACAAACACACAACACAAAACACAACACAACAACACAAACACATCACAACAAACACACAACACAAACAAACAACACACAAACACACAACACAACAACAACACAAAATCACACACACACACAACAACACAACAAACAACACAAACAACACAAACAACACAAAACACAACAACACAACAAAACACAACAAATCAACACAACAACACACAACACAACAACACAACACAACAACACAAACAACACACAACAAACATCACAACAATCAAACACAACACAACACAAACACACACAAAACACAAATCAACACAACACAAACACACAACACACACAAACACAAACAACACAACACAAACAACACAAAACACAACAAAACACACAACACAACACAACAACACAACAAACACAAACATCAACACAAACAACAACAACACACAACAAACAACACAACAACAACACAAACAACAAACACACAACAACAACACAACAAACAACACAAACACAACAACAACACACAAACAACACAACAACAAACACACAACAACACAAACAAACACAAAACACACACAAACACAAAACACAACACAACACAAACACAACACACAACAACAACACACAAACACATCAAACACAAACACACAACAACACAAACACAACAACAAAACACACAACAAACAACAAAACACAACAAACACAACACAACAACACAAAACAACACAACAACACACAAAACACAACACAACACACAAACAACAACACACAAACACACAACAACACAAACAACAACACAACAACAACACAAACAACACAACACAAAACACAACAATCACACAACAAACACAACAACAAACACACAACAACAACACAAACAACAACACACAAACAAAACACAACACACAACACACAAAACAACACACAAACAACACAAACACACAAACAAACACACACAACACAACAAACACACAACAACAACACACAAACAACACAACAACACAACAACAAAACACAACACAACAACACAACACAACAAACACATCACACAACAACACACAAACACACAACACACAACACAACACACACAAACACAAAACAACAAACAACACAACACAACACACAACACACAACACAAACACAAACACAACAACACAACACAAACACAACAACACACAACAACACACAAAACAACACAAACACAACAACAAACAACACAACAACACAACACAAACACAACACACAACAACACAAACACACAACACAACACACAAACAACAACACACAACAAACACACAAACACAACAACACAACACAACAACAACAAACAACACACAACACAAAACACACAACAAACAACACAACACAACACAACAAATCAACAACAACACACAAACAACACAACACACACAAACACAACACACACACAACACAACACACAACACAAACACAAAACAACACAACACACAACACAAACAACAACACAACACACAAAACACAATCAACAAACACAACACAACACAACACAACAACACAAACACAAACAACAACAACACAACAAATCACAACAACACAACACAACACAAACAATCAACAACACACACAACACAAACACAAACAACACAACACAAAACAAACACAACAACACAACACAACACACAAACACAACACAACAACAAACACACAAACAAACACAACACAAACAAACACACAAACAACAAACACAACAACACAACACAACAAACAACAAACAAACACAACAACAACACACAACAACAACACAAACACAACAAACAACACAACAAACACAACAAACACAAAACAACACACAAACACACACAAACAACACAAACAACACAAACACACAACACAACAACAAACATCACAAACACACACAACAAAACAACACACAACAACAAACACAACAACAAACAACAACACAACACAACAACACACAACAACAAACAACACCAATCACAACATCAACAACAAAACACACACAACAATCACAACAACACACACAAACAACAAACAACACAAACACACAACAACAAAACACACACAAACAAACACAACAAACACAATCAAACACAACAAACAACACAACACAAACAACAACAATCAACAACACACACACAACAAACAACAAAAATCACAAAACACACACAACACACAACAAACACACAACACACAACACAACACAACAACAAACACAAACAACAAAACAACACAACAACACACACAACAACACAACAAACAACACACACAAACACAACAAACACAAACACACAACACAATCAACAAACAACAACACAACACACAACAAACAACACACACAACACACAACAAACACAACAAACACAAAACATCAACAACAACAACACAAAACAAACACAAATCACACAAACAACACAAACACAACAACACACACACAACATCAAAACACAAACACAACAAACAACACAACACAACAAACACACAACACAACACAAAAACAACAACACAAACACAACAACACAACAACACACACACAACAACAACAAACACACAAACAAACAACAACACAACAACACACAAACACACAACAAAACACAACACAATCAAACACAAAAACACAAAACAACACAATCAACAACACAACACACAAAACAACACAACACACAAACACAAACACACAACAACAACAACAAACAACACAACAAACACACACAACAACACAACACACAACAACACAAACACAACACAAACAAACACAACACAACAACAACAAACACACAAACAAACAACACACAACACAACAACACACAAACAACAACACAAAACAACAAACAACACAACAACAACAACAAACACAACAACACAAACAAAACACAACACAAACAACAAACAACACACAACAACACACAAACAATCAACAACACAAACACAAACAACACAAACAACAACAACAATCAACACAACAAACAACAAAACAACACACAAACACAAAACAAACAACACAAACAACACAAACACAACAACATCACAACACACAACAACACACAAACACACAACACAAACAACAAACAACACAAACACAAAAACACACACAACACAAACACAACACAAAACACAACAAACAACACAAACAACAACACAACAAACAACAACACAACAAACACACAAAACAACAAAACAAACACACACAAACAACACAACACAACACAACAAACACAACAAAACAAACACAAACACAACAACAAACACAACACACACAACAAAAACAAACACAACACAACACAACAACACAACACAAACAATCAAAACACAACACACAACACACAAAACAACACACAACAAACACAACAATCAACACAACAACACAACAACAAACACAACAACAACAAACACAACACAAAACACACAATCACAACACACACAAAACAACAACACACAACACAACACAACAAACACAAACAACACAACAACACACAACAACACAAAAACACACAACACACAATCAAACACAACAACACACACAAACAAACACAAACAACACAACAACAACAAACACAACAACAACACAAACACAACAACAACACACAAACAAAACACAAAACAAATCACAACAAACACACAACAACAAAACACAAACACAATCAACAACACAAACACACAACAAAATCAAACAACACAAAACAAACAACACAATCACACACAACAAAACAACACAACACAACACACAACAACACAAAAACAAACACACAACACAACAAACAACACAACAACAACAACACAACAACACAAACAACAACAACAACACAAACAACACACAAACAAAAACACACATCAACACAACAACACACACAAACAAACAACAACACAACAAACACACAACACAACACACAAACAAACACAACAAACACAACACAAACAACAACACAAACAACACAACACAACACACACAACAACAACAAACAATCACAACACAAACAACACAACAAACACAAATCACACAACAACACAAACAACAAAACAACACAACACAAACACAACACAATCACACAAACAACAAACAACACAAAACATCACAACAAACAAACACAACAAACACAAACAACAAAACACAACACACAACAACAAAACACAACAACACACACAAACACAACAACACAACAACAAAACACAACACACAAACAACACAACACAAAACACACACACAAACAACAACACACAACACAACAACACAAACACAACAACAAACACAACAACACAAACACAACAAACACAACACAACAACACAATCACACAAACAACAACACACACAACACAAACACAACAACACAACATCAAACAAACACAACAACACAACAACACAACAAACACAACAAACAACACAAACAATCAACAAACAACACAACAACACAACAAACACAAACACACACACAAACACAATCACACAACACAACAAACAAACACACAAACAACAAAACAACACAACAACACAACAACAAACACACAACAACAACAAAACACAAACAACAATCACAACAAACAACAACAAACACACATCAACACAAACAACAACACAACACACAAACAACAAACACAAACAACAACAAACACACAACAACAACAAACACAACAAAACACACAAACACAACAACAAACAACAACAAACACAAACACACAACAACACAACAAACACACAAACACACAAAACAACACACACAACACACAACAACACAACACAACAAAACAAACACATCACAACAACAATCACACAAAACAACACACAACAACAACAACACACAACACACAACAAACAACACATCAAACAACACACAACAAACACAAACAACACAACACACAAACACACAAAATCACAACACAACAACACAAACAACAACACAAACAACACACAACAACACAAACAACACAACAAACACACAACACAAAACACACAACAAACACAACACAAACAAACACAACAACAAACACACAAACAACACAACAATCAACACAAACAACAACACACACAAAACACAACACAACACAACAACACAAACACAACAACAAACACAACAAACACACAAACAACAACACAACAACATCACAACAACACACAAAACAACAAACACACAACACAAACAACACAACAAACAACACAAACAACACAACACAAACAACAACACAAATCAACACAAAACACAACACACAACATCAAACACACATCACACAACACAAACAACAACACAACAACACAACAACAACAACACAAACACAACACAAAACACACAACAACAAACACACACACAACACAAACACAACAAACACACAACACAACACAAACACAACACAACAACACAACACATCACAACAACACACACAAACAAACAACACACACAAACAACACACAAACACAAAACAAACAACATCAACACAAACACAAACAATCAACACACAACAACACAACACAACAACACACAACAACAAAACACAACAACACAACACAACAACACACAAACACAACAACAATCACAACAACACAAACAACACATCAACAACACAACAAACACACAACACACAACACAACAACAACACAAACACAACAACAACACAAACACAATCACAACAAACAACACAAACACAACAACACAACAACACAACACAACAACAACACAACAACAACACACAAACAAAAATCAACACACACACAAACACAAACACACAAACAACACAAACACACAACACAACACAACAAACACAACAAACACAAACACACAAACAAACACAACAAAAACACAACAAATCACAACAAACAACAACAACAACACAAACACACAACACAAAACACACACAACAAACAACAACACACAACAACAAACACAACAACAACAAACAAACACAACACACAACAAACACAACACAACAAACAACACAACACAAACACACAAAACAACAACAACACACACAAACAACACAACACAACACAAACACAAACACAACAAACACAAACACACAACACACACAAACAAACACAACAACAAACAACATCACAACAACAACACACAAACACAAAATCAACACAACACAAAACACACAACACACAAAACACAACACAACACAAACAAACACACAACAACATCAAACACACAACACAACAAACAAACACACAACAAACAACACAAAATCAACACACAACACAACACACAACAACAACACAACAAACAAAACACAACACAAACACAACACAACAACACACAAACACACACAACAAACAACACACAACACAACAATCACAACAATCAACACACAAACAACACAAAACACAACACACATCAACAAACACACAACACACAAACAACACACACACACAAAAACAACAACATCAAAACACACAAACACACAACAACACAACACACAACACAACAAACAACAAACACAACAACACAAACACACAACACACATCAACAAACAACACAAACACACAACACAAACACAACAACACAACAAACAACACACAAACAAATCACAACAAACAACAACACACAACAACACACAACAACAACAAACACAACAACACAACAACAAACACAACACAAACAACACACACAACACAACAAACAACACAAATCACACAACACACACAATCAAACAAACACAAACAACACAACACAACACAAACAACAACAACACAACAACAACACACAAAACAAACACAACACAACAACAAACAACACAAACACAACACAAACACAAACACACAAACAACAACACAACAAAAACACAACACACAACAAACAACACACAACACAAAACAACACACAAACACAACACAAACACACAACACACAAACAACAACAACAACAAACACACACAAACACAACAACAACACACAACAACACAAACACAAACAACACAACAACAAACACAAACACACACAAAACACACAACAACAAACACACAACAACAAACACACATCACAACAAACACACAACACAACAACAACACAACAAACACACACAACAACACACAACACAACACAACACACACAACAACAACACAACAAACAACAACAACAACACAATCAAAAATCACAACAACACACAACACACACAAACAACAACAACACAACAACACAACAACAACACAAACATCAAAACAAACAACAACAACACACACAACAAACAACAACACACACACACAACAACAAACACAACAAACAACACAAAACACAACAACAAACACAAACACACAACACAACAAACAAAACACACACAAACAATCACAACACAACAACACAACAAACAAACACAAACACAACAACACAAACACAAACAAACACAACAACAACAAACAACACAAACACAACAACAAACAACAACACAATCACAACACACAAACACAAAACAACAACACAACAAAACACAACACAAACACAACACAACAACACACACAAACAACAAACAAACACAACACACAAACACACACAACACAACAACACAACAACAAACACAACAACAACACACAAATCACACAATCACACAAACAACACAACACAACACAAACACAACACAACAAACAACACAACAAACAACACAACACAAAACAACACAAACACAACACAAACAAACATCACACAAAACAACACAACACACAACAACACACAAACACAAACAACACACAACACAACACAAACAAACACAACAACAACACAAACACAACACAACAAACACACAATCAACAACACACAAAACAACACAACACAACAAACAACACAACAACACACAACACAACAACAAATCACACAACACAACACACATCAAACAACACACAAAACACAACAACAACACACACAACACACAACAAACACAACACACAACAACACAAACACAACAAAACACACAACACACAACACAACAACAAAACACAAACAACAACACAACAACAACACAACACACAACAAACACAACAAACACACAACACACAAACAACACAACCACAACACAACATCAAAACAACAACAACACAACACAACAACACAAACAACACAACAAACAACACAAACACAAACACACAACACAACACACAAACACACACAACAACACAAAACAACACAACACAACACACAAATCACACACAACAACACAACAAAACACAACACACAACAAACAACACAACACAAACAACAACAACACACAACAACAACACAACATCACAACACAAACACACAATCACAAACAACACACAACACAACAACACAAACAACAAACACACAACACAACAACACACAACAACACAAACACAACACAAAACAACAACACAATCACACAACACAACACAAACACAATCAACACAAAACACAACACAACACAACAACACAACACAACACACACAACAACAAACAACACAAACAACAAACAACACACAACAAACACACACAACAACACAATCAAATCACAAACACAACACAACACAAACACAATCACAAACAACACAAACACAAACACACAACACAACAACACAACACAAACAACACACAACACAACAACACAAACACAACACAACAACACAACAACAAACAACAACACAACACACAAACAAACATCACAACAAACAACAACACACAACACACACAAACACAACACAAATCACACAACACAACAACAAACACAACAAACATCACAACACAACACACAACAACAAACAACAACACACAAACAACACACAACAACACAACACACAACAACAATCACAACACAACACACAAAACACAACACAAACACAAACAACACACAACACAAACACAACAACAAAACACAACAACAACAACAAACACAACAACACAACACACACAAACAAACACAACACACAACAAATCACAACACAACACAAACACAACACACAACAAACAACAACACACACAACACAACAAACAAACAACACATCAACACACAAAACAACAAACAACAACACACAAACACACACAAACACAACACACAACAACACAACACAACACACAACAACAAACACAAACACAACAAACAAACATCACACACAACACAACAAACAACACACAAACACACAAACAAAACACAACATCAAAACAAACACACAACACACAAACACAAACAACAACACAACACAACAACAACACACAAACAACACAAATCAACAACAAACACAAACACATCACAACAACACAAACACACAACAACACAACAAACACACAACAATCAACAACACAACACAAACAACACACAACACAAACAAACAACACAACAACACAAACACACACAATCACACAAACACAACAACAACACACAAACAACACAACACACACAACACAAACAACAAACAAACACAAACACAACACAAACACAACACAACAACACACAACAAAACACAACACACACAACACAACAACACAAACACACAAAAACAACAACAAACACACAACACACAACAACAAACACAACAACACAAACACACAACACAAACAACAACACAACAAACAACACAACAAACACACAACACACAAACACAACACAACAACAAACACAAACAAAACACAACAAACACAACAACACAAACAACAAACAACAACACAACAAAACACAAAACACACATCACACAAATCAACAACACAAACACACAAACAACAACACAACACAACACAACACAACAAACAACACATCAACACAACAACAAACAACACACAACAAACACAAAACAACACAAACAACAACACAAAATCAACACAACACACAACAAACACACACAACACAACAAACAACACAAAACACAACAAACACAACAACACACACAACACAACAACACACAACAACACAAACACACAACACAAACAAACAACACAACAACACAAAACACAACACAAACAACACAACAAACACAACAACACACATCAACAACAACACAACACAAACACACAAACAACACACAACAAAACACACAACACAACACAAACACACAACACACAACAAACACACAAACACAACAACAACACAAACAACACACACAACAAAACAACACAACAAACATCACACACAACACAACACAACAAACACAACACAACAAACAAACACAATCAACACAAAACAACACAACAAACACAACACAACACACAACAACAACACAACAACAACACAAACACAACAACACAACACAAACAACACACAACAACACAACAAACAACACAAAACACACACAACACACAAACACAACAACAACACAAACACAACAAACAAACAACACAACAACACAACAAAACAATCAACACACACAAACACAAACACAACAACAAACAACAACACAACACAAACAACACACACAAAACAACACAAACAACACAAACAACACAACACAAACACAAACACAAACAACAACACACAACAACAAACAACAAACACACACACAAAACAACAAACAACATCACAAACACAAACACAACACAACAACACACAACAACACAAACACAACAAACAAAACACAACAAACACAAACAAACACACAACAAAACACAAAAACAACACAACAACACAACACAAAACACACAAACACACAACAAACACAACAAACACAACAAAACAACAAACACACAAACAACAACAACACAACAAACACATCACAACAACACAAACACAAACAACATCAAAACACAACACACAACACAAAACAACACAACATCACACAACAACACAACAACACAAAACAACACAACAACACAACACAAAACAACACAACACAAACAAACAACAACAAACACACAAACAACACAACACAACAACAACAATCAACAACATCACACAACAAACACAAAACACAACACAAATCACAACAAACACAAAACAACACAACAACACAAACACAACACAAACAACAATCAAACAACAACACAACATCACACAAAACACACAACAAACACATCACAAAACAACACACAAACAACAACAACAAACACAACATCAACAACACACAAAATCACAAACACACAACACAACAAAACAACACACACAACAAATCAACACAACAACACAAAACAACACACAACACAACAACAAACACACAACACAAACAACACAACACAAACAAACACAAACAACACACACAAACACAACAACAACACAAACAAACACACAAACACAACAACACACAACAACAACAACAACACACAACACAACAACAAAACAAAACACAAACAAAACAACAACACAACACACAAACACAAACACAAACACACAACAACAACACAACACACAAAAACACAACAACACAACACACAACAACACACAACAAACACAACACAAACAACACAACAACAAACACAAACAACACAACACAACACAAACAAACAACACAACAAACAAAACAACAACACAAACATCACAACACACAACAACACAAACAACACAACAAACACACAAACAACAACAACACAAACAACAACACACAACACAACAAACACACAAACAAACACAACAAATCAACAACACAAACAAACACACAAACACAACACAAACACACAAACACAAACAACACAACACACAACACAAACAACACAAAACACAACACACAACACAAAACAACACACAAACAACACACAACACAACAAACAAAACACACAACACACAACAACACAACAACAACACACAACAACACAACACAACAACAAAACACAAACAAACACATCACAACACAAAACACAACACAAACAAACAACACACAACACACAAAACAAACAACAAAACACAACAAACAACAACACAACAACACAAAACAACAAACAACAACACAAAACACAACACAACAAACAAACACAAACAACACAACAAAACACAACATCAACACAAACAACAAAACAACAAACAACACACACAACAAACACAACACAAAACAACACAAACACAACACAACACACAAAAAACAACAACACAACACAACAAATCACAACAACAACACAAAACACACAACAACACAACACAACACATCAACAACACAAACACAACAACACAACACAAAACAACAACACAACACAAAAACACACAACACAAAACAACAAACAACAAACACAACAAACACAAACAACACACACACAACATCACAAACAAACAACAACACAACAAACACACAACAAACAACAAACAACAACAATCACACAAAACAACAACACAAACACAACAACAAACACACAAACACAAACAACAACACAACAAAAACACAACAATCACAACACAAACAACACAACACAAACAAACACACACAACACAACAAAAACAAACACACAAACAACAAAACAACATCACAAACAACACAAACACACAAACAACACAAACACAAACAACAACACACACAAACACAAACACATCACAACAAACACACAACAAACACACAACAACACAACACACAAACAACAAAACACAACACAAACAACAACACACAAACAACAACAAACATCACAACAACACAACACAACACAAAACACAACAAATCACAACACAACAACACACACAACAAACACAACAACAACACAAACACAAACAACAACACAACAAAATCACAAAAACAAAACAACACACAAACAACACAACACAACAACAACACAAACACAACAAAATCAAACACAAACAACACACAACACAAACAACACAACAAACACAAACACACACAAACAAACACACAACAACAACACAACAAACACAACACACACAACATCAACACAACAAACAAAACACAACACAACACAAACACACAACACAACACACAAAACACAACAAACAAACACAACACAACACAATCAACAAACAACACAACAAACACAACACACAAACAACACAACAAACACACAAAACACAACACAACAAACAAACAAAAACACACAACAAACAACACAACAACAAACACACACAACACAACAAACAACACAACAAAACAATCACACAACACAAACAACACAAACAACACAACAACAACAAAACACAACATCACAAACAAACACACACAAACAACACAAACAACAACAAATCACAAACAACACAACAAACAACAAACACACAAAAATCAAACACAACAACAACACAACAAAACACACAACAACAACATCAAAACACAACACACAACACAACAAACAACAACACACAACACAACAACACAACAAACACAAACACAAACAACAACAAAACACACAACAACAACACAACAAACACAACAACACACACAAACAACACAACAACACAACAACACAACACACAAACACAACAACACAAAACACAACACAAACAAACACAACACAAATCACACAACAAACAAACACAACAACACAAACAACACAACAAACAACACAAACAACAACACAACAAAACACACAACACAAAACAAACACACAAACACAAACAAACACACAACAAAACAACACAAAACACAACAAACAACAACACAACACAACACAACACACAAACACAACAAACAAAACAAACACAACACAACAAACAAACAACACAAACAACAACACACAACAACAAACAACACAAAACAAACACAACAAACAAACACAAACACAACAACACAACAAACAACAAACAAACAACACAAACAACACAACACACAAAACAACAACACAAATCACAACAAACACAACAACAAAACACAAAACAAACAACACAAACACAACAAACACACAACACAACAAACACAACAACACACAAACAAACAACACAACAAACACAACACACAAAACAACAACAAACAACACAAACACACACAACAAAACACAAACACAACACAAACAAACAACACAAACAACAAAACAACACAAACACAACAAACACAACACACACAAACAACACAACACACAACAAACACAAAACAAACAAACACACAACAAAAACACAACACAACACACAAACAACAACACAACACAACACAAAACACAACACAAAAAAACAACACAAACAACACAACAAAACACAAACACACACAAACAACACAAACAAAAACACACACACAAACACAACAACACAAACACACAACAAACAACAAACACAACACAACACACAACAAAACACACAAAACACAACAACACAACAACAAACAACAAACAACACACAAACACAAACACACAAAACACAACAAAACAAACAACACAAACAACAAACAAACACAACACACAACAAAACACAACAACACAAACAACACAACACAACAAACACAACAAACAACAAAACAAACAACACAAACAAACACAACAACAAACACAACAAATCAACACAAAACACACAACAAACAAACAACAACACACAACACAAACAACACACAACACAAACAAACACACAACAAACACAACAAAACAACAACACAACAACACAACAAACACACAACATCAACAACAACAACAAAATCACAAACACAACAACAACAAACACAACACAACAACAAACAACACAACAACACAACATCACACAACAAACACAACAAAACAACAACACATCACAAACACAACACAACAACAACACAAACAAACACAAAAACAACAAACAAACACACACAACAAAACAAACAACACACAAACAAAATCACAACAAACACAACACAAAACACAAACAAAACACAACAAACAACACAAACAACAACAAAAACACACAAACAACACAAACAAACAACAAACACAACAACACAAAACAACAAAACACACAAACAACACAAACAACACATCAACAAACACAACAACACAACACAACAAAACAACAACAACACAAACACAACATCACAACACAAACACAACAAACAACAACACAAATCACAACAACAAACACAACAACACAAAACACAAAACAACAACACAACACAAACAACAAACACAACAACACACAAAACAAACAACAAACAAACACACACAACAACACATCAACAAACACAACACAACAACAACAACAAAACACAAACAAACAAAACACACACAACAAACAACAACAAACACAACAAACACAACACAACAACACACAAACACAACAAACAAACAACACAACAATCAACAAACAACACAACACAAACACAAACACAACAAACACAAACAAACACACACAATCAACAAAACACAACAACACAAACAAACAAACAACACACAACACACACAAAACAAACAACACACAACACACAACAATCAACAAACAAACACACAAACACAACACAAACAACAAAATCAAACAACAACAACACACAAACACAACAACACACAACAACACAAAACAAAATCAACACACAACACAACAACACACAAACAACACAAACACACAAACAACACAAACAAAATCAAACATCACACAACACAACAACACAACACAACAAACAAAACACACAACAAACAACAACACACAAAACACAACAACAACAAACAACAAACACAAACACAAACACAATCAAACACAACACAAACACAACAACACAAACAACACACAACACAACAACAACACAACACACAAACAAAACACAACACAACAACAAACACAACACAACAAACAAACACATCAAACAACAAACAACACAAACAACAACAAAATCACAACAAACACAACAAACACAACAAAACACAACACAATCAACAAAACAACAACACAAACAAAACACAAAACAAACACATCAAACAACAACAAACAACACAAACAAATCACAACAAAACACACAACAACACAAACAAACAACAAAACAACACAAACAACACAAACAAAACACAACACAAACAACAACACAAACACAACACACAACAAAACAACAAACACACACAACACAATCACAAACAACAACAAACACAACAAACAACACAACACAAACACACAACAAACAACACAACAACAACACAAACACAACACAAAAACAAACAACAACACAACACAACAAACACAACACAAAAACACAACACACAACAACAAACAAACAAACAACAACACAACAACAAACACACAACAAAAACAACAACACAAACACAAACAACACACACAAATCAACACAAACACAACACAACAAAACACAACAACACAACACACAAACAACAACACAAACAAACACAACACAACATCACAACAAAACAACAAACAACACAACAACAACACAACAAACAAACATCAAAACACAACACAACAACAACAAACACAACAACACACAAACAACACAAACAAACAACACACAACACAAACACACAACACAAACAACACAAAAACAACAAAACACACACAAATCAAACAAAACAACACAAAACACAACAAAAACACAACACACAAACAACAAACACACAACAACACAAACAACAACAAACACACAACAAACACAAACACAACAAACACAACAACAACACACACAAACACAAACAACAAACAACACAAACAACAAACACATCAACAAAACACAACACAAACAACACAAACACACAACAAACAACACAAAACACAAACAACAACACAACACAACAAACAACAACAACACACAAAACAACAACAAAAACACACAAACACAACAACAAACACACAACAAACAACAACACAAACACAACAACACAACACACAAACAACACAAACAACACAAACACAAAACAAACAACACAACACACAACAATCACAACAACAAACACACAAACAAACACAATCAACACAACACAACACAACAACAACAACACACAACAACACACACAAAACAACACAACACAAACAACACAACAACAACAAACAAACACACAACAAACAAACACAACAAACAACAACACACAAACAACAACACAAAACACACAAACAAACAACAACAATCACACAACAACACAAACAAACAACACACAAACAACAACACACAACAAAACACAACACAATCAAACACAACAAAACACACAACAACACAACACAAACACACAACAAAACAACAAACACAACAACACAACAAACACACAACAAAAACACACAACAACAACAAAAACACAACAACACAACACAACAACAACACACAACACAAACAACACAACAAAACACAACAACACACAAATCAAAACAACACAACACAAACACACAAACACACAAACAACACAAAACACAAAACACAACAACAACACAAACACAAACACAAACAACAACAAACAACAACACAAACACAACACAAACAACACATCACAACATCAACAACAAACACAACAACAATCAAACACAAACACAACAAACACATCAAACAACAAAACAACACAACACATCACAAAACACACATCAAAACAAACAACACAACACAACACAAAACAACAACAAAACACAACACACAAACACAAACACAAACAACACACACAAAACAACAATCAAACAAACACAAACAACAACAAAAACAACACAAACACACAAAACAACAACAACAAAACACACACAAAACACACAACAAAACAACAAAACACACAACACACAACAAACAACACACAAACACAAACAACACAACACACAAACACAAAACATCACAACAAACACAAACAACACAAACACAACAAAACACAACACAACAAACAAAACAACACAAAACAACAACACAACAACAAACACAAACACAACAACATCACAACAACACAAACACAACAACAACAACACAAACAACATCAACACAAAACAACACAACATCACAACAAACAACACAAAACAACACAACACAACAAAACACACAATCAACACAAACAACAACACAACAAAACAACACACAAAACACACAACACAACAAAACACACAACACAACAACAACAACATCAACACAACAAACACAACAACACAAAACACAACACACAAACAACAACAAAACAACACAACAACACATCAACACACAAAACAACACAAACAAACAACACACAATCACACAAACACACAACACAACAAAACACAACACAAAACAACACAACACACAACAAACAAACAACACAAATCAAACAACACACACAAAACAACACAAACAACACACAACAAACACAATCAAACAACAACAACAACAAAACACAACACAAACACAACAAACACACAACACAAAACAACAACACAACACAACACACAACAAACAAACAACACACACAAAACAACACAACACACAAACACACAACACAACAACAAAACACACAAACACAACAACAACAAAAACACAACACAACAACAACATCACAACAACACACAACAAACAAAACAACACACAACAAACACAAACACAACACAACACACACAAACACAACACACAAACAACACACAAACACAACAACACAAACACAATCACAACACACAACAACAAACACAACAAACACAACAAAACAACAACACAACACACAAAACACAAAACACACAACAAACACAACAAACACAACAATCACAACACAACAAACACAACAACAACATCAAAACACACAACACAAACAACAACCAAACACACACAAACAAACAACACACACAAACAAACAAACACAACAAACAACACAAACAACAACACAAACACAACACAAACAAACAACACAAACACAACACAACACAAAAACACACAACACAACAACAAACACAACAAACACAAACAAACACAATCACACAACAACACAAACACAAACAACAACAACACACAAAACAACACACACAAACAAACAACAACAAACACAACAACAACACAACAAAACACAACACAAACACATCACAAACAACAACAACACACAAACAAAACAACACAACAAACAACACAAACAACAACACAACACACAAACAAACAAACAACAAATCACAACAACAACACAAACACACAAAACACAACAACACAACAACAAACACAACACAAAACACAACACACAAACACACAAACAACAAACAAACACAAAACACAACAACACAAACAACAACAAACAACAACAACAAACACACAAACAAACACAACACAACAAACAACACAACACAACAACACACACAAACACAACAAACAAAACACACATCAAACAACACAAACACAACAAACACACAACAACACACAAAAACAACAACACACAAACAACACAAACACAAAACAACAACACAAACACAACAAACAACACATCAAACAACACAACAACAAAACAACAACACAACAAACACAAACACAACACAAACAACAACAAACACAACAAACAACACACAACACAAAACACACAACAACAACAAAACAACAAAACAACAACACAACAACAACACAAACAACACACAAAATCAACAACAAACACAACAACAACAACACAAACACAACACAAATCAACACACAACAAACAACAAAATCACAACAAACAAACACAACAAACAACAACACAAAACAAACACAAAACACAACAAAATCAACACAAACAAAAACAACACAACACAAACACAAACAACAACAACACACAACACAACAACAACACAACAACAAAACACAACAACACAACAACAAACACAACAACACAAACACAAAATCAACAAACAACAAAACAACAACACAAACAACAACAAAACAACAAACACAACAACAAAACAACAACAACACACAAACAACAACACACACAAAACAAACAAACACAACACAACAAACAACACAACAAACACAACAAACACACAAAACACAACAAAAACAACACAAACAACACAACAACACAAACACAACAAACACAAACAACAACACAACAAACAACACAAACACAAACAACAACACAAACAAACACAACAACACAACAACAACAACAACACAAACAAAAAACAAACACAACAATCACAACAAAACAAACACACAAACAACAACACAAAAACAACAAACAATCACACAACAACAACAACACAACAAAACACAACAACACAAACAAACACACAAAACACAAACACAACAACAAAACACAACAAAACACAACAAACACACAACAAACAAACAATCACACAAAACACAACAATCAACAAACACACAACAAAAACACAACACACAAACAACAAACAACAACACAAAACACAACACAACAACAATCACACACAAAAACACAACAAAACACACACAAACAACACAAACACAAACACAACAAACATCACACAACACAACAACAACAAACACAACAAACAACAAACAAACACACAACACAACAAACAACACAACAACACAAACAAAAATCAACAACAACACAAACAAACAATCACAAACACACAAACAACAAACATCAAACAACAACACAACAAAACAACATCAAACAACACAAACAACAAAATCACACACACAACAAACACACAACACAACACACACAACACAACAAACAACAACACACACAAACAACACAAACAAACAACACAAAAACACAACAAACAACACACAACAACACAACAAACACAACACAACAACAACAAACAAACCACAACACAAAAACACAAACAACACAAACAACACATCAACAACAACACAACACACAAAACAAACACAAACAAACAACAAACAACACAACACACAAAACAACACAACACAAACAACAAACAACACACAACACAAAACAAATCAACACAACACAACACACAACAACACAAACACATCAAAACACAACAACAACACACAAAACACAACACAAACACACAACACAACAACATCAACAACAACAAACACAACAACAACAACACAAAACACACAACACAAAACAAACAACAACACAAACACAACACACAAACACACAACAAACACACAAACACAAACAAAACACAAACAACAAACAACAACAAACACAACACAACAACACACAAAACAACACAAACAAAAACACAACACAAACACAACAACACAACAAACATCAAACACACAAACACAACAACACAACAAACACAAACAACAAATCACACAACAAAACACAACACAACAAACACACAACAACACACAAACAAAACACATCACACACAAACACACAAACACACAACACAACAACAACAAACACACAACAAACAACAAACACAACACACAACACAACAAACACACAAACAACACAACAAACAACACAACACAACAAACAAAAACACAACACACACAACAAACAACAAACAAACACAACAACAAACACAACAAAACACACAAACAACACATCAAAACACAACACAAACAACAAACACAACAATCAAAACAACACACAAACAAAACATCAACAAAACAACACACACAACAAACAAACACAACACAACACAACAAAACAACAAACACAACACACAAACACACAATCACAACAACAAACAACAAATCACACACAACAAACAACACAACACACAACAACAAACACAACAAAACAACACAACATCAACAAACACACAACACAACACAAATCACACAACACAACAAACAACACACAACACAACACACAACAACAAACACAACAAATCACAAAACAAACAAACACAACAACAAACAAACACAACACAACAACAAAACACAACAAACACACACAAACAACACAAACACAACAAACACAACAACAACAAATCACACAACAACAACAACAAACAACAAACACACAAAACACACAACAACACAAACATCACAAACAAACAACACAACACAACAAACAAATCACACAAACACAACACAACAACAATCACACAACAAAACACACAACAACAAACAATCAAACACACAACAATCACAACACACAAACAACACAAACAACACAACACAAACAAACACACAAAACACAACACACACAACAACAAACACAACAACACAATCAACAAACACAACACACAACAACACAACACACAACAACAAATCAACACAACAAATCAAACAACAAACAACACACAACAAACAACACAACACAATCAAACACACAAACACAACACAAACAAACACAACACAATCACACAAACACAACACAACAACACAACACAACACAAAACAAAACACAACAACAACAATCACACAACAACAAACAACACACAACAAACAAACACACAACACACAACAACACAACACAACAAACAAAACACAACAAACAACACAACAAAACAACACAACAAATCAAACAACAACACAAACACACAAACAACACAACACACACAAAACAACAAACAACACAACATCACAAACAACAAATCAACACAACAAACACACACAACACAACAAACAACAACACAACAATCACAAACAACAACAACACAAAACAACAACAAACACAACAACAAACACAACAAACAAAACACACAACACAACACAAACACACAACAACACAACAACAAACAATCACACAACAAACAACACAAACAACACAAACATCAACAAACACAAACACAACACAACACACAAACAACACAACACAAACAACAACACAAACAACACAACACATCACAACACAAACAACAAACACATCAAACAACACAACAACAACAATCACAACAACAAACAACAAACACAAACAACACAACAACACACAAACAACAACACAAACACAAACAACAACACACAACAACAAACACACAACAACACACAACAACAAACACACACAACACAAAACAACACAACACAACAACAACACAAACACAACACAACACAACAACAACACAAACACAACAACAACACACAAAAAACACAACACAACAACACAACACACACAAACAACACAACAAACACAAACAACACAACAACACAAACACAACAAATCACACAACACAACACAACAACAACAAACACACACACAACAACACAAAACACAACAAACATCACAAACAAACAACAACAACACAACAAACACAAAACAACAACACAAACACACAATCACAACAAACAAACAACAAAACATCACAACAACAAACACAACAAACACACAAACAACAACAAAAACACAACAACACACAAACACAACACAAAACAACACAAAACAAATCAACAAACAAACACAACACAACACAACAAACACACACAAACACACAAACACAACAACAACACACAACAAACAAACACAACAACAAACAACAACAAAACACAACAACATCAAACAACACACAACACACAACAACAATCACAACAACAAACAACAAACACAACAACACAAACACAATCAAAACACACAAACAACACAACAACACAAACAACACACAACAACACACATCACAACAAAACAAACAACAAACAAAACACACAACACAAATCAAACAAACAACAACAAACAAACAACAACAAACACAACACACAACAACACACAACACAACAACAAACAAAACACACAAACAACATCAACAACAAACAACACAACAAAACACAACACAACAACACAAACAACAAACAATCACAAACAACACAAACACAAACACAACACAAACAACACACAACAAAACAATCACACAACACAACAACACAACACAACAAACACAACACACAACACAACAACAAACAACACAAAACACAACAACAACACACAAAACAAACACAATCAAACAACAACACAACACAAACACACACAACAAACACACAACAAACACAAACAACACAACAACAACAAACACAACACAAACAAACACAAACAACAACAACACAAAACAACACAACAAATCACAAAACAACACAACAAACAAACACAACAAACACACAACAAACACAAACAACAACAAAACACACAAACACACAACAAAACACACAAACAACACACAACACAAAACAACACACAAACACAACACAACACATCAACAACACAAAAACACAACAAACAACATCACAACAACAACACAAAACACAACAAACAACACAAAACACAACAAACACAAACAACACAAAACAACACACAACACAACACAACAACAAACAACAACACAACAAAACAACAACACACACAAACAAACAAACAACACAAACAACACACAACAAATCACAAACAACAAACACAACACAAACAACACAACAAACAAAACACACAACAAACACAACACAACACAAAACACAACAACAAACAACACAAACACAAACAACACACAAACACACAAACACAACAAACACAACAACAAACACAACAAAACACAACAACAACACAACACACAACAAACACAAAATCAAACAACAACAAAACAAAACACAACAACACACAAAACACAACACAAATCAACAAACACAACAAACACACAACAAAACACAACACAAACACAAACACAACAACAAACACAACATCAACAACACAACACACAAACAAATCACAACACAAACAAACAAACACAACAAAACACAAAACACAAACAACAAACACAACAACACACAAACAACAACACACAAATCACAAACAACACAAAACAACACAAACAACACAACACAACAATCACAACACAACAAACAACAACACACAAACACACAACACAACAAACAACAACACAAACACAACAACACAACAAATCACACACAACACAAAACACAAACAAACACACAAACAAACAACACAAACAACACACAAAACACACAACAACACAACACAACACAAACAAACAAACACACAAACACAACAAAACACAACACAACACAACAACAAACACAACAACAACAATCAACACACAAACAACACAACACACAACACACACAAACAACAACACACAACACAACAAACACAACACAACAAACACAACAACAAAACACAAACACAACATCAAACAACAACAAAACACACATCAACAACAACACACAAACACAAACAAAAACACAACATCAACAAACAAACACAAACAAACACAACACAAACACAACAACACAAACAAACAACAAACACAACAAACACAACACACAACAACAAATCACAAACACACAACAACACAACAACACAACAAACACACAAACAACACACAAACAACACAACACAAAAACACAACACAACAAAACAACAACAACACACAAAACAAACACACAACAACACACAAACACAAAACAAACAACAACAAACACAAAAATCACAAACACAACACACAAACAAAACACAACAAACACAACACAACAAACACAACAACACAACAAACAAATCACACAAACACAAAACAACCACACAACAACAACACACAACAAACACAATCACAACAAACATCACAACACAAAACACAAATCACAAACAACACAACACAACACACAACAACAAACACACAACACAACACAAACACACAAAACAACAACACACACAAACACAACACACAAACAACAACAACAACACAAACACAACACACAAAACACAAACACACAACACAACAAACAACACAAACAACACAAACACACAACAAACAACAACATCACAACACAACACAACAACAAACACACACAACACAATCACACAAAACAACAACACAAACACAACACAAAACACACAACAACAAAACACAAACACAAACAACACAATCACACAACACAACAAACAACAACACAACACAACACAAAACACAACAAACAACACACAAACAATCACAACACAACACACAAACAACACACAACAACAAATCAACACAACAACAACAATCACAAACACACAACAACACAACACACAACACACAAACAACAAACAACACAACAAAAACAACACACACAATCAACAACAACACAAACACACAACAACAAAACACACAAACAAACAACAAACACAACAACATCAACAACAACAACAAACACAACACAAAACACAACACAACACACAACACACAAATCACAAACACAATCAACAAACACAACAACACAAACAACAAACACACAACACACAATCAACAAAACACACAAACAACACAACAAACACAACAAACAAAACACACACAACACAAACAACACAACACAAACACAACACAAAAAACACACAACACAACACACACACAAAACAACACAAACAACACACAACAACAAACAACACAAACAACACAAACACAACACACACAAACACAAACAAACACAACAAACACAACAAACACAAACACAACAAACACAACAACAACACAACAACACAAACACAACACAACAAACACACAACAAACACACAAAACAACATCAACACACAAACACAAACAACAACACAAACAACATCAAACAACACAACACAACAAACACAAACACAAACACACACAACAACAACACACAACAAACACAAAAACACAACACAACAACACACAACAACAAACACACAACAACAACACAACACACAACACAAAACAAACATCACAACACAACACAACACACAACAAACAAACATCACAAAACACACAAACACACAACAACAACAAAACAAAACACACACAACAAAACAACACACAACACACACAAACACAACACAACAACACACACAACAACAAAACAAACACAACAACAAACAACAACAACACAAACAAACACACAACAACACAATCAAACAACAACACAACACAAACACAAACACAAACACAAACACAACACACCACACAACAAACACACAAACAAACAAACACAAACATCACACAAACACAACAAACACACAACACAACACAAAACACACAAACAACACAAAACACACAAACAATCAACACACACAAATCAACAAAAACAACAACAAACAAAACACACAAACACACACAAAACACAAACAACACAACAACACACAAAACAACAAACACAACAACATCAACAAACAACAACACAACACAACAACACAACACAACAAACACAACATCAAACAACACACACAAACAACACAACACAACAAAACACAACACAAAACACAAACAATCAACAAAACAAACACACAACAACACAACAAACACAACATCAAACACAAACACAACACAACAAACACACAAACACACAAACAACAACATCAACAAACACAAACAACACACAACACACAAACAAACACACAACACAACAACACAAATCACAAACAACATCAAACACAACAACAAAAACACACAATCACACAAACACAACACAACAAAACAACAACAAACACAACACAAACAACAAAACACACAACAAATCACAAAACAACAACAAACACACAACACACAAAACACAAACAACAATCACACAACACAAAACACAACACACAAACAAAACAACAAAATCACAACACAACACAAACAACACAAACACACAACACAAACAACACAACACAAACACAAACAACATCACAAACAACAACACACAACAAACATCAAAACAACAAACAACAACACAACACAAAACAACACAACACAACACAACAAACAAAACACAAACAACAAAAACACAACAAACAACAACAAAACACAACAACAACACAAACACAACAAACACAAAACAACACACAACAACAACATCACAAACAACACAACAACAAACACAAACAATCACACAACACAACACAACATCAACACAACAACACAAACACAAAACACAACACAACACACAACAAACAACAACAAACACAACACAAACAACAACACAACAACAAACACACAAACACAACACAAACAACAAACAACAACACAAAACAACACACAACAAACACAACACACACAAACAACAACAATCAACACACAACACACAACAAACACAAAACATCAAACAAACACAACACAAACAACAAACACAACAAAACACACAAACACAACACACAACAACACAAACACACAACAAACAACACAACAACACACAAACACAAACAACACAACACACAAACAACATCACAAACACAACAACAAACACAACACAAAACACAACACAACAACACACAAACACAAACACAACACAACAAATCACAAACAACACAACAACAACACAAACAAACAACAACACAACAAACACAACAACACAACACACAACACAACAACAAACACACAACAACAAAAACAACACAAAACACAACAAACACAACACAACAAACACAAACAACAAATCAACACAACACAACATCAAACAACAACAACAAACATCAACACAACAACAACACAAACAACACAAAACACAAACAATCACACAAACAAACACAACACAAACAACACAATCAACACACAACAAACAAACAACAACAACAAACACACAAAACAACATCAACAACACAAACAAACACAAAACAACACAAACACACAAACAACACACAACACAACAACACAACAAAACACAACATCAACACAACACAATCAACAACACAACACAAACAACAACACACAACAATCAACAACACAACAACAAACACAACAACAAACAACAAACAATCAACAAACACAAACAACAATCACAACACAAACACACAAACACAACACAACAAAAACAACACAAACACAACAACACAAAATCACACAAACACAACACAAACACAACACAACAACAACAAACACAATCACAACAACAAACAACATCACAAACAACAACAATCAACAACACAAACACACAAACACAACAACACAAACACAAAACACAACAAACAACAACACAACAACACAAACAACAACACAAAACAACAAACAACACACAAAACACAAACACAACAAAACAACACAAACAACAACACAACAAACATCAAACAACAACAACAAAAACACAACACACACAAACAAAACACAACAACACAAACAACAAACACAACACACAAACAACACACAAAACAAACACAACACAACAAACACAAAACAACAATCAAAACACAACAAACACACAAACAAACAACACAACAAACACAAAACACAACAAACAACACAACACAAAACAACAAACAACAACACAAACATCAACACACAAACACAACAACACATCAACAACAACACACACAACACACACACAACACAAACAACAACAACAAACACAACAAAACACACAAACACAACAACAAACACAAACACACAAAACAACATCAACAAACACAACAACAAACAACACAAACACAAACAAACAACACACAAACACAACAAACAACACAACAACAAAAACACACAAACACAACAACAACAAACAAATCACAACAAAACAACACAACAAACAACAAACACAACACACAACAAACAACACAAACAACACACAAACAAACAACACAACACAACAACACACACAAACAACAACACAACACACAAACACAACAACAACACAAACAAAACACACAAACAACAAACAACAACACAACACACACAAACATCAACAACAAACACACAACACAAACAACATCACAACACAAAACACAAACAACACAAACAACAAATCACAAAAATCACAACAAACAACACAACACACACAATCAAACAACACACAACACAACAACACAACAACAAAACACAAACAACACAACACAACAACAAACACACAACAAAACACAACAAAACAAACACAACAAACACACACAAACACAAACACAACACAAACAACACAACAACACAACAAACAACACAAAACACAATCACAAACAAACAACAACAACAAACACAACACAAAACACACAAACAACAAACAACACAAAACAACACACAACAACAAAACACAACATCAAAACACAAACAACAACACAAACAACACAACACAACACAACAAACACACACAACAAAACACATCAAACAAACACACAAACAAAACAAACAAACATCACAACAACACAACAACACAACACACAAACAAAACACAACAACAAACACAAACACACAACACAAACAACAATCACAAACAACACAAAACAACACACACAAACAACAAACAACAACAACAACACACAAATCAACACAACAACACAATCAAAACAACAACATCAACACAACAACACAAAACACAACACACACAACAAACAATCAAACACAAACACACAAAACACACACAAACAACAACAACACACAACAAACACACAAAACACAACAACAAACAACACAAACAACACACACAACAACAAACACACAACAAAACATCAACAACACAACACAACAAAACATCACAACACACAACAAAACACAACACACAAACACAAACACACAACACAACAACACAACACACAACACAAACAACAACAACACACAACAAAACACAACATCAAACAACACAAAACACACAAACACAACAAACAACAAACAAACAACAACAACACAAACACACAAACAAACAACACACAAACAACAAACAACAACACAACAAACACACAAACAACACAACAACAACACAATCAACAACAAAATCACACACACAACAAACAACAACACAAACACACAACAACAACACAACATCAACACAAACAACAACACAAACAACAACAACACAACAAACACAACACAAACACAACACACAAAACACAACAAACACAACAACACACACAAAACACAACACAAACAACACACAACAAACACAACAAACACAACAACACAACAACAACAACACACAAAACAACACAACACACAACAAAACACAAACAACACAACAAACACAACAACAACACACAAAACAACACAAACACACACAAACACAAACAACAACACAACACAAACAACAACACACAACAAACAAACATCAAACACAACAAACACAACACAAAACAACACACAACAAACACAAACAAACACAAAACAAACACACATCACAACAACAACAACACAAACAACAAACACAACAAACACACAACACAACAACACAACAAAACCAACAACACAACACACAACATCACAAACACACAACACAAACACAACAACAACACAAACACAACAACAACACAACACACAAACAACACAATCACACAACAACACAAAACACAACACAACAATCAACAACAACACAAATCACAAACAACAACAAACACACAAACACACAACAACAACACAACACAACAAACAACACACAACACAAACAACACAAACAACACAACAATCACACAAACAACACAACAAACACAACAACACAAAACACAACACAAACAACAAACACACAAACACAACACAACAAACACACAACAAACACAAAACAACAACAATCAAACACAACACAACACAACAAACACACAAACCAACACACAACAACAACAAACACAAAACACACACAACAAACAACAAAACACACAACAAAACAACACAACAACACAAACAACACAACACACACAACAAACAACAAATCAACACAACAAAACAAACAACACACATCAAACACACAACAAACACAACAACAACAAACACAAAAACATCACAAACAACACAAACACAACAACAACATCACAAAACACACACACAACAAACACAACAACACAAAACAACAACACACAACAAACAAACAACAAACAACAACAACATCAACAACACAAAACAACACAACACACAAAACAACAAACACAACAACAAACAACACAACACATCAACAAACAACACACAACAAACACACAAAACACAACAACATCACACACAACAAAACAACACAACAACACAACACAAACAACAACAAACACAACACAAACACACACAAACAACAATCACACAAACAACAACAACACAACAAAACACACAACAACACAAACAACACAACAAACACAACACAACACACAACACAACAACAACACAACAAACACACAACAAACCAAAACACACACAACACAAAACAAAACACAACACACAACACAACAACACAACACAAACACAACACATCAACACAAACAAACAACAAACACACACAAACACAAAACACACAACAACAAACACACAAACACAACACAACAACAAACAAACAACACACAACAAACACAACACACACAACAAAACACAAACAAACAACCACAACAACACAACACAAACAACAACAACACACAACACAACAAACAACAACAAACACAAACAACACAAACACAAACACACAACACACAAAACAACAACACAAACACAACAAACAACAACCAACACAAACAACAACACACAACAACACACAACAAACACAAACACAACAACACACACAAAACACAACAAACACAACAACAAAACAACACACAAAACAACACAACAAACACACAAAACAACACACAACAACACAAAACACAAACACACAAAACAACACACAACAAAACAACACAACAAACACACAACACACAAACAACAAAACAAACAACACAACAACACAACACAAAAACACAACAACAACAAACACAAACACAACAAAACACAAACAACAAAACACAACACAAACACAAACAACAACACAAAACACACAAACAACACAAACACAACATCACAAAAACAACACACAAAACAACACAAACACACAACACAACACAAACACACACAACACAAAAACAACACAAAACACAACAACAAACAAAACACACAAAACAAACACACAACACAAAACAACAACACAACACATCAACAAAACAAACACAACAAACACAACACAAACAACAACAAACAACACAACAAACACAACAACAAAACATCAACACAACACAAACACAACAACACAACAACAACACAAACAACAAACACAACACACAACAACACAAAACAACACACAACAACAACACACAACAAACAACACAACAACACACAAAACAACAAACACAACAACAACAACACACAACACACAAAACAAACAACAACACAACAAACACAACACACACAACAAAACACAACACAACACAACAACAACAAACACAACAACACACAACAAAACAACAAACAAACACACAACACAACACACACAAAAAACACAACAACACAAACACACAAACAACACAACAAACACAACACAAACAACAACACAACACAACAAAACACAACAACAACACACACAACACAAAACAACACAAAACACAACAAACAACATCACAACACACAAACACAACAACACAACAAAACAAACACAAAACAACACACACAACACAACAAACACAACACAAAACAAACAACACAAAACAACAAACACACACAACACAAACAACAAAACAACACAACAAACACAAACACAACACAAAACACAACAAAACAAACACAACAACACACAAACACAACAACAACAAACACAACAATCACACAACACAAACACAAAACATCACAAACAACACAACAACAAACAACACACACAAAACAACAAACACACAAACACAAACAACAACACAAACAACACACAAACACAACAACAACAAACACACAACAACACACAACAAACACAACACAACAAACACACAAACACAACACAACAAACAACAACACAAAATCACAACAACACAACAACAACACAAACAACACAACAAACACACAACACACAACACAAACACAACAACACAACACACAAACACAACACAACAAAACACAACACAACAACAACACAACAAACACAAAACAACACAACAACAAACACAAACAACACACAAACACACAAACAAAACACACAACAAACAAACAACACAAACAACACAACACAACACAAACACAACAACAACACAAAATCACACAACACAAACACACAACACAAACAAACACACAACACAAACAAACAACAACACACACAAAACACAACAACACAAACACAACACACACAAACAACAAACAAACACACAAACAACACACACAACAAACAACAAAACAAACACAACACAACAAACAACACAAAACAAACAAAACACAAACACACAAAAACACAACACAACAAACACAAACAACACACACAACACACACAAATCACAACAAACAACACAACAACAACAAAAACACAACACACACAAAACACAAACAAACACACAACAACACACAACAACAAACACAAACACAAACAACAACACAACAAAACAAAATCACAACACACAAACACACACAACAAAACAACACACAAAACACAACACACAAACAACACAAAACAACACAACAAACAAACACAAACAAACAACACAACAACATCAACAACAAAACACACATCAACAAAACACAAACAACACAAACACACAAACAACAAACACAACAAAACACACAAACACAACAACACAACAAAACACAACACACAAACACAACAACACAAAACACAACAACAACACACACAAAACACAACACAACAAACACACAAACAAACAACACAACAACACAACAAAACACAAACACACACAAAACACAACACATCACAACAACACACAAATCAACACAACACAACAACAACAAACACAACAACAACACAACACAAAAACAAACACACAAACAACAACACAAACAAACAATCACAACAACAACACAACAAACACAACACACAACAAACACAACAACAAACAACAACACAAACAACACAAACACAACACAACAAAACACAACAAACAACACAAACAACAACATCACACAAACACAACAACAAACACAACAACACAAACAACACAACACACAACAAAAAAACCAAACAACACAACACAACAACACACAACACAACAACACAAAACACAACACACAAACAAACAACACAACACAAACAACACAAAACAACAACAACACAACATCAACAAACAACAACAAACACAAACAACACACAACACACACAAACAACAACACACAACACACAACAAACACACAACACAAACAACACAAAAACAACAAACACCACACAACAACACACAACAAACAACAAACACACACAAAACAAACACAACACAACAAACAAACACAACACACACAAATCAACAAACACAACAAACAACAAAACACACAACACACAAATCACACAACAAACACAACACAACAATCACACAACACAAACACAACAACAACAAACACAACACAAACAACAACAACACAAACACACAACAACACAACACAACACAAACACAAACACACAAACAACAACACAAACAATCACAACAACACAAACACAACAAAACACAACAACACAACACAACACACATCAACAAACACAAAACAACAACACACACAAACAAATCACACAACAACAAACAAACACACAACAACAAACACACAAAACAACAAACACACAAACAACACAACACACAAACAACACACAAAAACACAACACACAAACAAACACAACAAACACAAACACAACACAAACAACAACACAAACACAACACAACACACAAAAACACACATCAAACAACAAAACACACAACACAACAACACAACAACAAACACACACAAACACAAACAACAAACACAAACACAACAAACACACAACACACACAACAAACACACAAACAACAACACAACACACACAAAACAACACAAACAACACACACAAACACAAACACAACAACACAACAAACAACACAAAACACAAACAACAACAACAAAACACACAACACACAACAAACATCAAACACACAACACAACAACACACAAACACACAACACACAAACAACAACAACACACAACACAAACAACACAACACAAAACACAAACAACACAAACAACACACAACAAACAACAACACACAAACACACAACAACACAACAATCAACACAACAAACACAAATCACAACACAACAACACAACAACAAACAAAACACACACACAAACAACAACACACACAAACAAACAACACAACACAAACACAACAACACACACAACAACACAAAACACAACAACACAACACACAACACAAACAACACAACACAACAAATCACAACACAAACAACACAACACAAACAAACACACAAAACACAACACAACAAAACACACAACACAACAAACACACACAACACACAAAACAAACACACAACAACACAACACAAACAACACACAAACACAACACAAACAAACACAACAAACACAATCACACAACACAAACAAACAACACAACACACAAAACCACAACACAACAACAAACACAAACATCACACAAAACACAAACACAACAAACAAACAACACACAAAACACAAACACAACACAAATCAACAACAAACACAAACACACACAAACACACAACAAAACACAACACAAACACAACAAACACACAACACAACACACAACAACAACACAAACAAACACATCACAAACACAACAAACACACAACACAACAAACAAAACACACAACACAACAAACAATCACAACACACACAACACAAACAACACACAAACACAACACACAACAAAACAACACAACAAACAAAACACACAACACACAAACAACAACACAAACACACAACAACACAAACACAACACACAAACAACAACACACAACACACACATCAACAAAACACACAACAAACACACAACACAACACAAACACAAACATCACAAAACAAACAACACAAATCAACACAACAAACACAACACACAACAACAAAACACAAAACACAAACAACAACACACAAACAACACAACACAACACACAAACAAACACAAACATCACAACAAAACACAACACACACAAACACAACACAAAACAACACACAACACACAACAAAACAACACAAACACAACACAAATCACAAAACAACACAAAACACACAACAACAACAAACACAACACAAAAACACACAAACAACACAAACAACACAAAACACACAACAACACCAACACAACAAACAACACAAAACACAACAAACACAACAACACACAACACAAACACACAACAAACAACAAACACAACAAACACACAACACAAACAACACAACAAAACACAACACACAACAACAAAACAACACAACAACAACAAACACAACACAACACACAACACACACCACACAAAACAAAACACACAAAAACAACACAACAACAACAACACAACAACAAACAACAACACAACACAAAATCACACAAACACAACAACAACACACACAACAACAAACACAAACAACACAACACACAAAACACATCACAACACAAACAACACAACAACACAACACAACAAACAACACACACAAACACAACATCACACAACAACACAACAACACAAACACAACACAAACACATCACAAAACACAACCACAACAAAACAACACAACACACAAACAACAAAAACACACAACACACAACACAAAACACAACACACAAAACACAACACAACACAAACAACAACAAAACACAAACAAAACAATCACACAACACACACACAAAACACAACACAACAAACAACACCAAACACAACACACAATCAACAACAACACACAAACAACACAACAACAACACAACACACAACACAACAACACAAACAAAACACAACAACAACACAAACAACAAACACAACACACAAACACACAACAACAACACACACAAACACAACACACAACAACACAAACACAAACACACACAAACAAAACATCACAACAACACAACAACAAACACACACAAACAACAACAAACACCACACAACACAACACAAAACACACAACAACACAACAACAAACACAAACACAAACACAACAAATCAACAAACAACACAACAACACACATCACAAACAAACAACACACAACAAACAAACAACACAAACACAACAACACAAACACAACAAACACAACACACAACAAACAACACAACAAACACAACAAACACACAACACAACAAAACAACAACACAACACACAATCAACAAACACACAACACAAACACAACAACAACACAAACAACAACACAACAACACAAACACAAACACAACACACACACAACACAACACACACACACAAAATCAACACAAACACAACACACATCAACAACACAACAAACACAAACAACAACACAAACACACAACAACAACACACAACACACACAAACAACACAACACAAACACAACAACACATCACAACAACAACACACAACAACAACACAAACACAACACAACACAAAAACAACACAACAAAACACAACAAACACAACAAACACACAAACAACACAACACAAAACACAAACAACAACACACACACAAAACAACACACACAAACACAACACAAACACACAAACAACACACAACAAACAACACAAAACACACACAACACAACAACACAAACAACACAACACACAAACACCACAACACAAACACACAACAAACAACAAACAACACACAAACAAACAACACAAACAACAACAACACAACAACACAAAACAACACAAACAAACACAACAACACAACACAACAAACACACAACACAAACAACAAACAACAACACAACACACAACACAACAAACACACACACAACAACACAAATCACAACAAACAAACACAACACAACAAACACAATCAACACAAACACAACACACACAAAACACAACACACAACAACACAAAACAAACACACACACAAACACACAACAACAAAACACAACACACAAAACACAACACAAACAACAAAACAACACAACAAACACAAAACACACACAACACAACACACAACAACACAACAAACACAACACACAACACAACACAAACACACACCACAAACAACAAACACACAAACAACAACAAAACACACAACAACACACAACACAACAACACACAAACACACAAAACACAACAAACAACACAACACACAACACAACAACAACACATCACAAACACAACAAACACACAACAATCACACACAAACAAACACACAAACAACAAACACACAACAACACAACAACACAACACAATCAACACACAACAACAAACACAACAACACAACAACACAATCACAACAACACAACACACAACACACACAAAACAACAAACACAACAAACACACAACACAACAACAAACACAACACAAACACACAACATCAACACACAACAAACATCACACACAACAAACAACACAAAACAACAACACACAACACAACAACACAACAACACAAACACACACAACAACACAATCAACACAAACACAACACAACACAACAAACAACAACAACAAACACAAACACACAATCACAACAACAAACAACAAACAAAAACACACAACACAAACAACACAAACAACAACACACAACACACACAACAAACACACAACAACACACACAACAAACAACACACAACACACAACACAATCACAACAACAAACACAAAACAACACAACACAAACAATCACACAACAACACAACAAACACACAACACAACACAAACAACAACACACAACACAAACAACACACAACAAACACAACACAACACAACAACACAATCAACAAACAACACAACACACAAACAACAACACACAAACACAACACAAACAACAACACACAAACAACAAAACACAACACAACACACACAACACAACACAAACAATCAACACAAACAACAACACAACACAAACAACACAAACACACACAACACAAACAAACACAACAACACAAACAACACACAAAACAACAACACACACAACAAACACAACACAAAACACAAACAACACAAAACAACACAACACAAACAAACAACAAACACAACAACACACAACAAACAAATCACACAAAACAACAACACACAACACAACACAAAACACACAACAACACACAACACAACAACACAAACAAAATCACAACACAACACAACACACAACAAACAACAAACAACAACACAACAACACAACATCACAACACAACACAACACAACACAACAACACACAACACACAAACAACACAACAACACAAACACAACAAACACACACAACAACAAACACACAACACAATCACAACAAACACACAACACAACACAACACACAAACAACAAACACACACACAAACAACACAACACACAACACAAACACACAAAACACAACACAAACACACAAACACACAACAAACACACAACACAACAACAACACACAACACAACAACACAACAAACACACAACAAACACAACAACAACACAATCACAACAAACACAACAACACAAACACACAAACAACAAACACACAACAAAACAAACAACACAACAACACAACACAACACAAACACACACAACAACACAAACAACAAACACACAACAAACAACAACAAAACACAACACAACACAACAAACAAAACATCAACACAACACACAACAAACACAACACACAAAACACAACACAACACAAAATCACAACACAACAAACACAACACAACACACAACAACAACACACAACAAACACACAAAACAACAACAACAACACAAACACACACAAACAACACAACAACACAACAACACAAACAAACACAACACACAAAACAACAACACACACAAACAACAACACACAACACAATCACAACACACAACACACAAACACAATCACAACAACAAACACAACACACAAAACAACAACACAACACAACAAACACAAACAAACAACACAACAACAAACAACAACACAACACACACACAAATCACAACAACAAACACAAACACAACACAACACAACACAATCAAACACAACAACACAACACACAAAACAACAACAAACACAACACAACACAACACAACAAACACAAACACAACATCAAACACAACAACAAACACAAACAACACACAAACACAACAAACAAATCAACACAAACACAACAACACAACACAACAATCACAAACAACAACACACACAAAATCAACAACAACACAACAAACACACAACACAAACACAAACAACAACAAACACATCACACAAACAAACAACACAACACAAACACAACAACAACACAAAACACAACACAACAATCAACACACAACAACAACACAACAACAACACACAACAACACAAAACACACAACACAACACAACAACACAACAACACAAACACAAACAACAACACACAAAACACACACAATCACAACAACACAACACAAAACACAAACAACACACAATCAACACAAACACAACACAACAACACAAAAACACACAACAATCACACACAAACAACAACACAACACAACAAACACAAACACACACACAACAACAACAACACAACAAAACACACACAAACAACACAACACACAACAACAAACACACAAACACACAACACAACAACACACAACACAACAAACACAACAAACAACACAACAACACACAAACACAACAACACAAACACAACAAACAATCAACACACAAACACACAACAACACAACAACACAAACAACACACAACACACAAACAACACACAAACACAAAACAACAAACACACAATCAACACACAAAACAACAACAACAAAATCACAACACAACAACAACAACACAACAAACACACACAAACACAACAAAACACACAACACACAACAACACAACAACAAACACACACAACACACAACACAACAACAACACAAACACACAACATCACACAAACAACAAACAACACACAAACACAACAACAATCACAAACACAACACAACAACACAACACACAAACACAACAACAACACAACAAACATCACAAACAAACCACAAAACAACACAACACAACACAACAAAACAAATCACACAACACAACAACACAAACACACAACAACACACACAAACAACACACAAACAACACAACACAACAAACACAACAAACACAACAACACACACAACAACACACACAATCACAACAACAACACACAACAACACAAACAACACAACAACACAACAACACAACACAACACAAAACACAACAAACACACAAACACACAACACACAAACACAACAACACAAACACAAAACACACAACACAACACACAAACAACACACAAACAACAACAACACACAACACAACACACAACACAACAACAAACACAACAACACAACAAACACACAACACAACAAACAAACACACAACACAACACAAACACAACAACACACAACAACACAACAAAACACACAACAACACAAACACAACAACACAACAACACACAACAACACACAAAACACAACAAACAACACAACAACAACACAAAACAACACACAACAACACAACACACAACACAAACAAACAACAACAACAACACAAACACAAACAACAACAACAACACAACACACAACAAACACAACACAACACATCAACAAACACAACAACAAACACACACAAACAACACACACAACAACATCACACAAACAAACACAAACAACACACAAACACACACAACAACAAACACACAAACAACAACACAACAACAATCACACAAACAACACAACAAAACACAACACATCACAACAAACACAACACACAACAAACACAACAACAACACAACACACAACAAACACACACAACACAAAACAAACACACAACAACACAACACACAACACACAACAAACACAACAAACACACAACACACAACACAACAACACACAACAACACACAACACAAAACAACAACACAACACACACAACACAACAACACACAACACAAACACAAAATCACACAAAACAACAAACACAACACAACAACACAACAAACACACAAACAACAACACAACACACAAAACAACAAACACAAACAACAACAAACAACACACAAACAACAAACAACACAAAACACACAACAACACAACAACACACAAACACACACAACAACAAACAACACAACACAAACAACACAACACACAAACAACAACACACAAATCACAACAACAACAACACAAACAACACACACAAACAAACACACACAACACAACAACACAACAAAAACACACAAACACAAACACAACAACACACAACACAAACAACACAAACACACAACACAACACACAAACACACACACAACACAACACACAAACAACACACAAACACAACAAACACAACACAACAACAAAACACAACACAAACACACACAACAAACACAACACAACACAACAACACAAACAATCACAACACACACAAACACAACAAACACAAACACAACACACAACACACAAACACAACAACAACACAAACAACACACACAACAACAACACACAAACAACACAAACAACACAACACAAACAACAACAACACAACACACAAACAAACACAACACACAAACAACAACAAACACAATCAACACACAACAAAAACAACAAACACAAACAACACACAACAACAACACAACACACAAACAACACACAAACAACAAACAAACAAACACAACAACACAAACACAACAACACAACAACACACAAACAACACACACAACAACACACAAAACACAACACAACACAACAATCAAAAACACACACAACACACAAAACAACAACACAACACACACAACAAACACAACAAACAACACAAACACAACACAACACAAAAACAAACAACATCAACACAACAACACAACAAACACAAACAACACAACATCACAACACACAACACACAACACAACAACAACACAAAACACAAACACACACAACAACACACACAACAACACAAACACAACACAACAACACAACAAACACACAAAACACAACAACACAACACAAACAACAAACACACACAACACAACACAACAACAACACAACACAAACAACAACACAACAACACAACAACAAAACACAACACACAAACAACACAACACAACACAAAACACACAACAACAAAACACAACAACACACACAAACAACACAACACAACACAAACACACAACAACAACAAACACACAACACACACAAACAACAAACACAACAAACACACAACACAACAAACACAACACACAACACAACACAACAACAAACACACAACAATCACAACAAAACAACACAAACACAACAACACAACACACAACAACACACACAACAACAAAACACACAAACAAAACATCAAAACACACACAACACACAACACAACAAACACACAAACACACAACAACACAACAACACACAACAACACAACAACAAACAACACAACACAAACACAACAAACACACAAACAAACACAACACACAAACAACACAACAACACAACACACAACACAAACAACAAACAACAACACAACACAACAATCAACACAAAACAACACACAAACACACAACAACACAAAACACACACAACAACAAACACAACACACACAAACACAACACACAACAAACAACACAAACACACAACAAACAACAACAAACACAACACACAAACAACACAAACAACAACAACACACACAAACACAACAACACAACAACACACACAAACACAAACAACACAAACAACACACAAACAACAACACAAACAACAACAAACACAACAACACAAACACACAACACAACACAAACAACACAACACAACAACACAACAACACACAACAACAACAACACAACACAACAAACACAACACACAAACACAACAACAAACACACAACACAAACAACACAACACACAACAACACACAAACAACACAAACAACAACATCAACACAAAAACAACAACACAACAACACAACAAACACACAAACAAACAACACAACACAACAAACACACAAACAACACAACAACACACAAACACAAACAACAACAAACACAACAAACACAACACAACAACAAAAACACAAAACAACAACACACAACAAACAAACAACACAACAACAAAACACAACACACAAAACAACACAACACAAACAACAACACAACACAAACACACAACAACAACAACACAACACAACACACAAACACAAAACACACACAAACAACAAACACAACAACAAACACAACAACAACACAACAACACACAACACAACAAACACACACAAACAACACAACAACACAACACAACAACACAACAAACACAACACAAACAACAAACAACACACAACACAACAACACAACACAACACACAAAACACAACAACAACACAACAACAACACAAACAACAACAAAAACAAACACACACAACAACAAAACACAACAACACACACAAACAAAACAACACACAACAACACAAACACAACAACACAACACAAACAACAAACACAACACACAACACAACAACAAACACACAACACACAAAACAACACAACACAACAACAAACAACACAACAAACACAACAACAACAAACACAAACACAACACAACACACAAACACAACACAACAACACAACAAACACAACAACAACACAACACAACACAAACAACAACACAACAAACACAAACACAAACAAACACAACAACAACACAACACAAACAACACACACAACAACACACACACAACAAAAACAACAACAACACAACACAACAACAACACACACAAACACAAACAACACAACACACACAAACACAACAAACAACACAAACAACACACAAACACAACAAACAACACAAACACAACAAACACACAAACACAACAACAACACAACAACACACAATCAAACAACACAAACACACAACAACAACAACACAAACACAACAAACACAACACACAAACACAACAACAATCACACACAACAACAAACAAACACAACAACACAACACACAACAAAACACAAACAACACAACACAAACAACACACAAACACACAACAAACAACAAACACAACAACACAACACAAACACAAACACAAAACACAACAAACACACAACACAAACACAACAACACACAACAACACACAACAAACACAAAACAACAACAAACAACAAACAACAACACAAACAACACAAACACAAAACACAACAACACAAACACACAACACAAACACAAACACAACACACACAAACACAAAACAACACAACACAAACAAACACACACACAACACAACAACACAACAAACACAACAACAAACACAACACAACAACAAACACACACAACAACACAACAAACAACACACAACACACAACAAACACACAACACAACAAACACAAACAACACAAACACAACAACAAAACACACAACAACACAACACACACAAACACAAACAACACAACAACAAACACACAACACACAACAACAAACAACACAACACACACAAACACAAACAACACAACAACAACACAATCAAACACACACACAACACAACAAACACAACACAACACAAACACACACAACAACACACAAACACAACACAAACAACACACAACAACAACACAACACAACAACACAACAAACACAAAAAACACACAAACAACACACACAACACAACACAACAAACACAACACAAACAAAAACACACATCACACACAACACACAACACACAACAACACAACAAACACAACAACACAACACAAAACAACAACACAAAACAACAAACACAAACACAACACACAAAACAAACACACACAACAACAAACAACAAACACACAACAAACACACACAAACAACAACAAACACAAACACAACAACAACACAAAACAACAACACAACACAACAACAAACACACAAAACAACAACACACACAAAACACAACACAACCAAACACACAACACACACAACACAACAACAACACAACACAAACAACACAACAAACACACAAACAACAACACACAAACACACACAAACAACAACACAACAACACAAACAACACAACACAACAAACAAACACAAACACACAAACAACAACACACACACAAACAACACAAACACACAACACAAAAACACAACAAACAACAATCACAACAACAAACACACACAACAACACAACAACACACACAAACAACACAACAACAAACACAACACACAAACACAACAACACAACAAACACACACACAAACACAACAACACAACACAAACAACAACACAAACACAACAAACACAACACACATCAAACACACAACACAACAACACAACACCACAAACAACACAACACAAACAATCACACAAAACACACAACACAACACAACAACAACACAAAACACAACAACAACACACAAAACAACACAAACACACAAACACAACAACACACACAACATCAACAAACAAACAACAAACACACAAAACACAACAACACAAACAACACACAACACAACACAAAACAACACAAACAACACATCACAAACAACACAACAACACAAACACACACAACAAACAACAACAACACAACACAACAACAAAACACAACAAAACAACAACAAACACAACAAACACACACAAACAACACAAACAACAACAAACAACACACAATCAAACACACAACACAACACACAAAAACACAAACACAACAAACAACACACAAACAACAACACACAACACACAACAACACAAAACACAACACACAACACACAACACAACAACAACAACAAACAACACACAACAACACAACACAAACAAAACAACACAAAACACACAAACACAACACACAAAAACACACAACACACAACAACACAACAACACAACACAACAACAAACAACACACAACAACAAACACACAAACAACACAACACACACAACAACAACACACAACAAACAACAAACACACAAACAAACACAACATCACAACAACAACACAAACAAACAACACAAACACAACAACAACACACACAAACACAACAACAAACAACAAACAAACACAACAACACACACAACACAAACACAATCACAACACACACAAACACAACAACAAACACACAACACAACAACAACACACAACAAACAACACACAAACAACAACACAACAACAAACACAAACAACAACAACACACAACACAACAACACAACAAAACAACACAACACAACACACAACAAACACAACACAACAAACATCAACACAACAAACACACACAACAACACAACAACATCACAACACACAACAAACAACACACAACAACACAACAACACAACAACAACACAACACAACACAAACACAACACAAACAACACAACACAACAACACACAAACAAACACACAACAACACAACACACACATCAAACAACAAACACACAACACACAACAAACAACAACACAACACACAACACAACACAACAAACACAACACACACAAACAACACAAACAACACAACACAACAACACACAACACAAACAACAACAACACACACAAACACACAAACAAACACAACAACACAAACACAACACAACACAAACACAACAACAAACACACAACACAAACACAACAACACAAACAACACAACAAACACAAACAACAACAACACAACACACACAAATCAAACAACACACAACAAACACAAACACAACAAACATCACAAACACAACAAACACAAACAACACAAAACACAACAACACAACAACAAACAATCAAACACAACAACAACACAACACAAAACACAACAAACACACAACACAACACAACACACACAAACAACACAAACACAAACAAACACAACACAACAAACACAACACAACAACAACAAACACACAAACACACACAAACAAAACAACACACAAACACAACAAACACAACACAAACAACAACAACAACACACAAACACAAACAAACACAACACACAAACACAACACACAAACACACAAACACACAACAAACAACAACACAACACAACAATCACAAACAACACACAACACAACAAAACACAAACACAACAACAAACATCAACACAAAACAACAACACAAACAACAACACAACACAAAACAACACACAAACAACACAACAACACAACAACACAACAACACACAACAACAACACAAAACAAACAACACAACAACATCAACACAACACAACAAACACACAACACAACACAACAACACAAAACAACACAACAACACAAACAACAACACAACACACAACAACAAACAACAAACAACACAAACACACAACAAAACAACAAAAACAACAACACAACACACAAAACATCACACAACAACACAACACAAACACACAAACAAACAACACAACACACAAACAACAAACACAACACAAAAACAACAAACACAAACAACACAACAACAACACACAACACAACAACAACACACAACACAACAAAACATCACAACAACAACACAAACAACACAACAACACAACAACACACAACAAAAACAAACACACAACACAACAAACAACAATCACAACAAAACACAAACAAACACAAACAACACACAATCACAAACAACAACAAACACAACAACAAAACACAAACACACAACAAACAACACACAAAACAAACACAACACAAACAACACAACAAAACACAACACAACAAACAACACAAACACACAACAAACAAAACAATCACAAACACAACACAAAACAATCACAAACACAACAACAACACAACAACACACACAAACAACAAACACAACAACAACACAAACACAACAAATCACACACAAACACAACAACAAACACAACAACACAAACACAACAAACACACAAACAAACACACAAAACACAACAACAACACAAACAAAACACAACACAACAACAAAACACACAACACAACAACAACACAAACAACACACAACAAAACACAAACAATCACAACACAACACAAACAACACACAAACAACAAAACACAAACAACAACACAACACAACAACAATCACAAACACAAACAACACAAAATCAACAAACACACAACACAAACAACAACAACAAACACAACACAACAAACACACAATCAACAACACAACACAAACAACAAACAACACAACACAACAAACACAAACAAACAAAACAAACAACAACACACACAACACAAAACAAACAAACAACAAACACAACACACAAACAACACAAAACACAACAACACAACACAACAAACACAAACAACACAACAAACAAACACAACACAACAAACACAAACAAACAACACAACACACAACAAACAACAACACAAACAACACAACACAAACACACAAACACAACAACACAAAATCAAACACAACACAAAACACAAACAACACAAACAACAAAACAACAACATCACAACAAAACACAACAACAACACAAACACAACAAACAAACACAACACAACAACAAACAAAACAACACAACAACAACACAACAAACACAACAACAAACAACACACAACACACAAAACAACACAAACACACAAAACAACAACAATCACAAAACAACACAACAACACAAACAACACAACACAAAAACACAAACAACAACAAAACAACAACAACACAAACACAAATCACACAACACAAACACAACAACAAACACACAACAACACAAAACACAACAAACACAACAAACACAAACAAACACAACAACAAACAAACAACACAAACACAAACAACACACAACAAACAACACACAACAAACAACACAACAACACAACAAACAACAAAACAACACACACAAACACAACAAACAACACAACAACAAACACAACAACACAAAACAACACAAACACAACAACAAACAACACAACAAACAAAACACAACACAACAAACAACACACAACACAAAACAACAACAAAACAACACAAAACAACAAAACACAACAACACAAACAAAAACACAACAACAAACACACAACAACACAACACAACAACAAACACAAAAACAAACACAAAACACACAAACAACACAACAAACACACAACAACAAAAACAACACAACACAAAACACAACAAACAACACACAACAAACAACAAAACACACAACACAAAAACAAACACAACACAACAAACACAAACAACAAACACACAACACAACAAACAAACAACAACAACAAAAACACAAACAAAAACAACACAACACAACAAACACAAAACAATCAACAAACACACAAACAAACAACACAAACAACACACAACAAAACACAACAACACAACAACAAACACACAAACAACAACAAACAAACACACAACACAACAAACATCAACAAAATCAAAACACAACAAACAACAACAACACACAAACAACACAACAACACAACAACAAAACACAACACAACAAACAACACAAACAAACACAACAACACAACAACAACACATCAACAAACAAACAACAAACACAACACAACAACACACAAACAACAAACAAAATCAACAAACAACAAACACACAAAACAACACAACAACACAACACAAACACAAACAAAACACAACACAAAACACACAACACAACACAAACAAACACAACAAAACACACAAAAACAAACACAACAACAAAACACAACACAAACAACACAACAACACAAACACAACACAAAACAACACAACACAAAACAACACACAACAAAACAACACAACACAACAACAAACACACAACAAAACAACAACACACAAACAACAACACACAACAAACAACAACACAAACACAATCAACAACAACACAAAACACAACAACAAACACAAAACAAACACAACAAAACACAACAAACACAACAACACAAATCACACAAAACACAACACAACAACACAACAACACAAACAACACAACACACAACACAAAACAACACAACAAACACAACAAACAACACAAACAAACACAACACAACAACACAAACACAAACAACAAATCAACACAACAAACACAACAACACAAAACAACACAACAAACAACAACACAACACAAAAATCACAACACAACAAACACACAACAACACAAAAACACAAAACAACAACAACACAAACAACAACAAAACAACACAACAAAACAACAAACAACACAACACACAAACAAAACACAACACACACAAACACACAACAAAACACAACACAAACAACAACAACAAACACAACAACAAACAAACACACACAACAACACACAACACAACACAAACACAACACACATCACAAAACACACAAACAACACAACACAACAACACAAAACAAACACAAACACACAACAACAAACAAAACACACACAAACACAACACAACAACAAACAACAACACAACACAAAACACAACAAACAACAACACAACATCAACACAAAACACAACAACAAACAACAAAACACAAACAACAACAACACAAAACACAACACAAAAACACACAAACAACAACACAAAAACAAACACAAACAACACAAACAACACAACAACAAACACACAACACAACAACAAAAACAACACAAACAACACACAACACAAACACAACAACAAACAAAAACAACACAACAAAACAACACAAAACAACAACAAACACAAACAAACACAAAACACAACACAACACAACAACAAAAACACAACACAAAAACACAACAACAACAAACACACAACACAACAACACAACACAACACAACACAACACAACACACAAACACACAAACAAAACAATCACAACACAACAAAACACAAACACACAACAAACAAACACAACAAACAACAACAACAACAACACAAACAAACACACAAACAACAACAACACAAACAAACACAACAACACAACACACAAAACACAATCAAACACAAACAACACAAACAACAACACAAAACAACACAACAACAAACACAAAACACAACACACAACAAAACAACATCACAACAACAACACACAAACAACAACAAAACAACACAACAAACAACACAACACAAAAAACAACAACACAAAACACACAACAAATCAACAAACACAACAAACAACACAAAAACAAACACACAACACAAACAACAAACAAAAACACAACAACAAACAACAACAACAAAACACACAAACAACACAACAACAAACACAACAACAAACAACACAACACAACAAACACAACACAACACACAAACAAAACACACAACAAACACAAAACACAAACAACAACACAACAAACACAACAACACAAACAAACACACAACAACAAACAAAACACAACAACACAACAAACAACAACACAAACAAACAACACACAACACACAAAACAACACACAAACACAACAAACACAACACACAAACAACACAACACAAACACAACACAACAACAAACACAACAACAAACACACAACACAAACAACAACACAACAAACAACACAAAACACACAACACAAACACACAAAAACAAAACAACACAACAAACAACACAAACAACACACAAACACAAACAAACAACACAACAACAAACACACAACAACACAACAACAAACACAACAAACACACAACAACAACAACAAACACACAAACAACACAAAACAACAACACAACACAACAAACAAACAACACAAACAACACACAAACAAACACAAACACACAAAACAACACAACAAACACAACAAACAACAACACAACACACAAACAACAACACAACAAACACAACACAACACAACAAAAACACAACAAACACAAACACACAAACAACACAACAAAACAAACACACACAAAACAACACAAACAAACAACAACAAAACAAACACAAACAACACAAAACACAACAACAACAACACAACACAACAATCACACAAACAACAAACAACAAACACACAACAACAAAACACACAAAACACAACACACACAAAACAAAAACACAAACAAAACACACAAACAACAAACAACACAACAAACAAACAAAACACAACAACAAACAAACACACAAACAAAACACAACAACACAAACAACAACAATCACAAACACACAACAACAAACACAACAAACAACAACACACAACAAACAACAACAAACAAAACAAACACAAAAACAACAACACAACACACAACACACAACACAACACAAAAACACAACACACAAAACAACAACACAAACACAACAACAACACAACAAACACACAAACAAAACAACAACAAACACACAAACAAAAACACACAACAAACACAAAACAAACAACACACAAAACAACACAACACACAAACACAAACAACAAAACACACAACACAACACAAACACAAACACAACACAAAACACAACAAACACAAACACACAACACAACAAACAACAACACACAAACACACAACAACACAAACACAAACAACAACACACAAAACAAACACAAACAACAAAACACAACAACAACAACACAACACAACAAACACACAAACACACACAACAAAACAACAACAAACACACAAACAACAAAACACAAACACAACACAACAAACAACACACAACAACACAACACAACAAACACAACACACACAACACACAAACAAACACAAACACAAACACACAACACAAACACAAACAACATCACAACAAACAAAACACAACAAAACACAACACAAAACAACAACAACACAACAAACACAAACAAAACAACACACACAACAACAACACAACACAAATCAAACAACAAACAAAACAACACAACAAACACAACAACACAACACAAAACAAACACAAACACAAACACAACAACACAACACAAAAACACACACAAAACAACACAAACAAACAACACACAACAAAACAACAACAACACAACATCACACAAAACAACACAAAAACAAACAACACAACACAACAAACAACACACAAACAAACAACACAACACAACAACACACAACACAAACAAACAACACAAACAACACAAAACACAACAACAACAATCACACACAAAACAACACAAACAACAACACAAACAAACAACACACAACACAAACACACAACAAAACACAACAAACAACAAACACAACAACAAACACACAACACAAACAACACAAAACAACAACACAAAACAACACAAACACAACAAACAACACAAACAACAAACACAACACAAATCACACAACAAAACACAACAACACAAAACAACAACAACACAACACAAACACACAAAACAAACAACAAACACACACAAACAACAAACACAAAACACAACAAAACAACAACACAACAAAACACAAACACAAACACAACAAAACAACACAACAACAACAAACACAACAAACAACAAACAACACAAACACAACAACACAACAACAAACACAACAAACAAAACAACAACAAACACACAACACAACAAACACACAACAAACAACAACAACAAACACAACAACAAACAAAAACAACACACAACACAACAAAACATCAACAACACACAAACAACAACAAACAAACAACAAAACACACACAACAACACAACAAACAACACAACAACAACACACACAAACACACAACAAAAACAACACAAACACAACAACACACAACAACAACAAAACACAACAAACACACAACAAAAACACAAACAACAACACACAACAAACACAACACAAACACAAACAACATCAAAAACACAACAACACAAACACAACAACAACAACAAACAAACAACAAAACAACACAACAACACAACAACAAACAACAAACACACAACACACAAAACACAAACACAAAAACAACAAACACACAAACACAAACAAACAACACAACAAACACAACACAAACAACAACAACACAAACAACAAACAAACAACAAACACACAACAAACACACAAACAACAACAACAAACAAACACAAAACAACACAAACAACAACAACAAACACAACACAACACAAAACACAACAAAACAAACACACACACAAACACACACACAAACAACAAACAAACACAACAACACACACAAACAACACACAAAACAACAACAACAAACACAAAAACACAACAAACACAACAAAACACAACACAACAAAACAACACAAACAACAACACAACAAACAAACACACAACACAAACAACAAACAAACACACAACACAAACAACAAACAACACACAAAAACAACACACAAACAACACAAACACAACAAACACAACACAACAAACAAACACAACAAAAACACAACACAACAACACACAAAACAACACAAAAACACAACACAAACAAAATCAAACACAACACAAACAACACACAACACACACAACAAACAAACACAACACAAACACAACAAACACACAAACAAACAAAACAACACACAAACACACAAACAACACACACAAAACAACAAACACAACAACAACACAACACACAAACAACACACACAACAAAATCACACAAACAACAACACAACAACACAAACACAACAAACAAAACAACAACAACACAACACAACAAACAACAAACACAAACAACAAACAACACACAAAACACAACAACACACAACACAAACACAACAAAAAACAACACACAAACAAACACAAACAACACAACAACAAACACAACAACAACACAAAACAACAAACAACACAACACACACAAACAACAACAAAACACAACACAACACACAAACAATCAACAAACAAACACAACACACACAAAACAACAAACACACAAAAACAACATCAACAACACAACAACAACAACACAAACACAAACACAACACACAAAACAACAAACAATCACAAACAACACAAACACAACAACACAAAACACAACAACACAAAAACAACAAACACAACACAACAAAACAACACACAAACAACACAACAACAAACAACACAACAAACAACATCAACACACAAACACACAACACAACAACACAACAAACAAACAAACACAAAACAACACAACAAACACAAACAACAAAACAACACACAACACAAACACAACAACAACACAAAACAAACACAACAACACAACAACACAAACAACACAACAAACACAAATCAAAACAACAAACACAACAAAACACAACAACAACACAAAATCACACACAACAAAAACAAACAAACAACAACAACAAAACACAACACAACAACAAAACAACACAACAAACACAAACAAACAATCACACAAACACAAACAACAACAACACAAACAACACACAACACAAAACAACAACAAAACACACACAACACACAACACAAACAAACACAACACAACAACAAACAACACAACACAAACAACAAATCACACAACACAAACACACAACAAACACAACACAAACAACAAACAACAAACAACAAACACAACAACACAAAACACAAACAACAACAAACAACAAAAACACAACAACAAACAACACACAACACAAAACAACACAACAACAAAACAACAAACAAAATCACAACAAACACAACAAAAACAAACAACACACAACACAAACAACACAACAAACAAAAATCACAAACAACACAATCAACAAACACAAACAACAACATCAACAAACACAAACAAACACAAAACAAACACACAACAAAACAAACACACACAACAACAACACAACAAACAACACAAAACAACACAACAAAAACACAAACAACAAAACACAACACAACAAACACACAAACAACATCAACAAACACAAACAACAAACAACAACACAAACACAACAACAAACAAACACACACAACAAACACAAACACAACAAACAACAACAAAACACAACACAACAAAACACAAACACAACAACACAACACAACAAAACAATCAAACACACAACACAACAAACACAACAACAACAAAACACAACAAATCACAAACACAACAAACACAACACAAAACAAACACACAAACAACACAAAAAACAAACAACACAAACAATCACAAACACAACACAAACAACACACAACAACAAACAAACACAACAACACAAACAAACACAACAAACAACAACAAACACAACACAACAAACACACAAACACATCACAACAAACACACAACAACAAACACACAACAAACACAACAAACACAAACAATCAACAAAACAACACAAAACAAAACACAACAACACACAAACAACAAACAAACACAACACAACACAACACACAAAAACAAACAACACATCACAAAACAACAAACACAACAAACAAACAACAAACACAACAACACACACAAACAAACACAACAACAACACACAACAAAACACAACAACATCACAAAAACACAACACACCAAAAAATCACAACACAACAAACACACAACAAAACACAAACAACACAAAACACAAACAACAAACAAAACAAAACATCACAACAAACAACACAAACACAAACAACACAACAAACAACAAACAACACAAACAACACAAAACAACAAACAATCAACAACAAACACAAACAACAACAAACAACAACACAAAAAACAAACAATCAACACAACACAAACACAAACACACAACAACAAACACAACAAACACACAAACAACACAACAACAAACACACAAAACACAACAACAAACACAACAACAACAAACACACAAACAACAAAACACAAATCAACACAAAACAACAAACACAACAACAACAAACAACACAACAAACACAACAACAACACAAACAACACAAACAATCAACAAACACACAACACAACAAACACAACAACAAACAACAACACACAAACACACAACAATCACAACAACAAACACACAAACAACACAACACAACACAACAAACACACAACACAACACAAACAAACACAAAACAACAACAAACACACAACACAACAAAAACACACAACAAAAAAACACAAAACAAACAACACAACAAACACAACAACAAAACACAAACAAACAAACACAACACACAACAACACACAAACAACAAACAAAACACAACAAACAACACACAATCACAACAACAAACACACAACACAACAAACAAACAAACACACAAACAACACAAAAACAACAACACAAACACAACAACACAAACAACACAAAACAACACAAACAAACAATCAACAAACACAAAACAACACAACACACAAACAACACAACAAACACACAAAACAACAAACACAAACAACACACAAAAACACATCACAAACAAACACAACAACACAACACAAACACACAAAACAAAACACAACAACAACATCAAACAACAACACAAACACAAAACAACAACAACACAAAACACAACAACAAAACACAACATCAACACAAACACAACACAAAACAAACACACAAACACAAACAACACAAACACAAACACACAAAACAACACAACAAAACACAAAACACAAACACACAACACATCAACACAAACAACACAACAAAACACAAACACACACAAACAAAAACACACACAAACACAACAAAACAACATCACAAACAACAAACACAACACAAAACAACAACATCAACAACACAACAAACAACAAAACACAACACAAAAACAACAACACAACAAACACAAACACAACACACAAACACAACACAAACAACAACAAAACACACACAAACAACACAAATCAACACAACAACACAACAAACAACACAAACAACACAACAAACACACAACACAACAAAACAAACACAACAACACAACACATCAAACAAACACACAAACACAAACAACAATCACAACAAAACACAACAACAACAACAAACACAACAACACACAACAACACAACACAACACAAATCACAACAACACAAAACACAACAAACAACACAACACAACACAAACACAACAACACAAACACAAACACAACACACACACAACAAACAACACACAAACACAACAACAACACACAACAACACAAACACAAACAACACAACAACAAAACAACACAAACAACACAACAACACAACACAACAAACACACACAAAACAACAAACAAACAACACACAACACAACACAACAAACAACACACAAACAATCACACACAAACACAAACAACACAACACAACAACAAACAACACAACACAATCACAACAAACAACAACACAAACACACACAAACAAACACACAATCAAACAACAACACAACACAACAACACAAACAAATCAACAACAAAACAACACACAACAACACAACACAAACAAAACACAAACAAACAACAAACACACAACAAACAACAACAAACAACAAACAAACACACAACAACACAAACAACACACAACACAAACAAACAACAACACAACAAACACAACAAACAAACACAACACAACAAACACAAAACAACACAACAACAACACAACAACAACACAAACAAACAACAACACAAACAACAACAAACACAACAAAACACAATCAACAACAAACAACAACACAAACACACAACAAACACAAAACAACACAAACACACAAACACAAACAACACAACAAACACACAACACAACAAAACAACAAACAACAACAAACAACACAACAACAAAAACACAACAACAAACAACAAACACAACACACAAAACACAACACAAAACAACAAACACAACAAACACAACACACAAACAACACACAACACAATCACAACAACACAACAACAACAACACAACAAACAACAACAAACACACACAAACAAAACACACAACAAAACAACAAACACAACACAACACAACACACAACACAAACATCACAACAAACAACAAACACAACACACAACAAACACAAAACAACACACACAAAACAAACACAACAAACACACAAACAACAACAACACAAACACAACAACAACAAACACAACAAAAACACAACAAACAACACAAAACAACAACAACAACACACAACACAACAAACAACAACACAACACAAAACACAACACAAAACACACACAAACAAACAACACAAACACAACAAAACACAACACACAAACAACACAAACACAACACAAACAAAACACAACACAAACACAACACAAACAACAACAAACACAAACAACAAACACACAACACAACAAACAACACAAAACAAAACAACACAACACACAAACACACTCAACAAATCAACACACAAACAAACAAAACAACACAACAATCACACAAAACAACACACAACACAAAACACAACACAAATCAACAAACAACACAACACAACAAAACACACAACAACAAACAACAACAAACATCACAACAACAACAAACACAAACAACACACAAACACAACAAACAACACAACACAACATCAACAAAACAACAAACACAACACACAACAACACAACACAAAACAACACAACAACAACAAACAACACACACAACAAACAAACACACAACACAACAACACAAAACAACAAACACAAACAACACAACAACACAACACAAACAAAACACAACAAACAACACAACAAACACAAAACAACACAAACACAACAAAACAACAAAACACACAACAAACAACAAACAACACACAACAACACAACAACACAACACAAACAACAACACAACAAACAACACAAACAAACACAACACAAACAACAAACACACAACAACACAAACAAACAACAAAACAACACACAACAAAACACAACACAAACAAACAAACAACACACAAACAACACAACAACACATCAACAACACACAAACAACAAACAAACACACAACACAACACAACATCACAACACAAAACACAACACAATCAACAACACAAACAAACAACAACAAAACACAACAACAACACAAACAACAAACAATCACAAAACACAACACAACACAAACAACACAAAACAACAACACAAAATCAACAACAACAAACAACAAACACACAACAAAACACAACAACAACACAAACACACAACACACAAACACAACAAAACACAACAAACACACAAACAACACAACACAAAAACAACACAAACACAACACACACAAACACAATCAAACAACACACACAAACACAACATCACAACAAACAAAACACAAACAACACACATCAACAACAAACATCAACAAACAACAACAAAATCAACACAAACAAAACACACAAACACACAACAAACACAACACAAACAACAAACACAACACAACAAACACAATCAACAAACAACAACAAACATCAAAACAACACAACACAAACAAACACAACAACAAACATCAACACACAAACAAACAACAACACAACACAAACAACACAACAAACACAACATCAAACAACACAAACAACACACAAAACACAACAACACAAAAACAACACACAACAAACAACACACACAACAACAAACATCACACAACACAAACAACACACAAATCAACAACAAACAACAACACAACAAAACACACAAACAACACACAAACAAACACAATCAACACACAAACAACACAAACAACACAAACAACACAACAACAACAAACAACACACAACAAACACAAACAACACAAAACACAAACAACACAAACAACACAACAATCAAACACACAAAAACACAACACAACACAACAACACATCACAACACAAACAACAACAAACAACAAACATCAACAAACACAAAACACAAACACAACAACACAACAAAACACAATCAACAACACAAACAACAAACAACACAACACACAACAAAACACACAAACACAACAAACAACACAACACAACAAAACACATCAACACAACACAAAACACACAACAACACAACACAAAACACAACAATCACAAACAACAATCAAACAAAAACACACAACAACACACAACAACACAACACACACAACAACAACACAAACAACACAACACAAACACAAACACAACAACACAACACAAACACATCACACAAAACACAACAAACACAACAACAACACACAAAACAACACAACACAAACAACACAACACAACACAACACACAACAATCAACAAACACAACAACACAACAACACAACACAAACAACACAAAACACAACACAACAAACAACACAACAAACAACAAACAAACACAAACAACAACACAAATCACACAAAACAACACACAACAAAACACAACAACAACACAAACAACACACAACATCACAACACACAAAACAACAACACAACAACACAACAAAACAACATCAACACACAAACAAACACAACACACACACAACATCAAACACACACAACAACATCAAACAACAACACAAAAACAACACAAAACAACACAACAACAAAACATCAACACAACACACAAAACACACAAACACACAACAAACACAACACACAAACACACAACAACAAACACACAAAACAAATCAAACACAACAACAACACAAACACACAACACACAAAATCACACAAACAACAACAACAAAACAACACAAACACAACACACAACACACAAACAAAACACACAAACAACACAACATCACAACAACACAACACAAACAAACACACAAACAACAATCACAACAACACAAAACAACATCACAACAACACACAAACAAACAATCAAACACAAACACAACAAACACAACAAACACAACAACAAACACACACACAAACAAAACACAACAAACACACAACACACAACAAACAATCAACAAAACAACACAACAACACAACACAATCACACAACAAACAACACAAACAACACACAACAAAACACAACAACAAACACACAACACATCAACAAACACAAACACAACAACAAACAACAAACATCAACAAACACAACAACACAAACACAAACAACACACAAACAAACATCACAAAACACAACAACAACAAAACAACACAACACAAACACACAACAACACACACAACAAACACAACAACACAACAAAACACAACACAAACACAACAACAAACAACACATCAACAACAAACACAACAACAACACACAACACACAAACAAACAACAAACACAAACAACACATCAACAACAAAACACAACACATCAACAAAACAACAACACAAACAACAACAACAAACACACAAATCAACAAACACAACAAACAAATCAACAACAAACACAAACAATCAAAACACAACAACACAAACAAAACAACAACAACACAACATCAACAAACACAATCACAAACAACACAACACAAACACAACAACAACAACAACACAAACACAACAACACAAACACAACAAACATCACAACAAAACACAACAAACAACACAAACACAACACAATCAAACACAAACAACAACATCACAACAATCAAACACACAAAACAAACAACATCAACAACAACACAAAATCAACAACACAACATCAACAACAAAACAACATCACAAACACACAAACACAATCAACAACAAACACACAAAACAACACAACAACAAACAAAACAACAACACATCAAAACACAACACAACAAACAAACACAAACACAACACAAAACACAACAAATCAACACACAAACACAACAACATCACAAACAACAAACAACACAAACACACAAACAACAACAACACAAATCAAACAACACACAACACACAACAACAACAATCACAACACACAACAACAACACAAACATCAACAACAACAACACACAAACAATCACACAACAACAAACACAAACACATCAAACAACAACAACACAACAAAACATCAACACAACAACACAAACACAACAACACAATCAAAACAACACACAAACAACACAACAACACAAACACAACATCACAACAAATCACACAACACAACATCAAAACACAAACACAACAACAAACACAAACAACAACACAACAAATCACAACAAACAATCACAAACAACATCAACAACACAACAAAAATCAACACACAAACAACACAACACAAACAACAAAACAACACACACAACAAACACACAACAATCAACAAACACATCAACAACACAACAAAACAACAATCACAAACAACACACAACAACAAACAACACAACAAACACAAACACAAACAACACAAACAAACACAATCAACAAACACACAAACAAACACACACAACAATCAACAAACATCAAACAACACACACAAACAAACACAACAAACAACAACACAACACAACAACACAAACACACAACAAACAAAACACAACAATCACAAACAAACACAACAAACAAACATCACAACAAACACAACACAACACAACAAAACACAAACATCACAAACAAACAAAACACAAATCACAACACACAACAACACAAACAAACAACACAACAAACACAAACACACAACAAATCACAACAACACACACAAACACACAATCACAAAACACAAACAACACACACAACAACAAACACAACAACAAACAAACACATCAACAACAATCAAACAAACAACACAACAAACACAACACAAAAACAACACAACAACACAAACACATCAACAAACAAACACAACACAACAAACACATCACAACAAAACAACACAAACACAACAACACAACAAACAACACAACACAACAAAACAACACAAACAAACACAAAACAACACACAAACATCAAACAAACACAATCAACAAACAAACACAACACACAACAAAACAACACACAAACACAACACAAACATCAAAACAACAAACAAAACACACAACAAACAACACAACAACAACAAACACACAAACAACAACACAACAAACATCAACAAACAAACACAAAACAATCAACAACAACACACAAAACACAAAACACAACACAACACAACAACAATCAAATCACACAACACAACACACAAACAAACATCAACACAAACACACAACACACACAACAAACAACAAACACACAAACACAACACACACAACATCACAACACAAAACACAAACATCAACAACAACACAAACAACACAAAACACAATCAACAAACACACAACAACACAACAACACAACAACACAAACAACACAACAAAACACAAACACAACAACAAACAACAACACAATCACACAAAACACAAACAACACAAACAAACAACACAACAAACAATCACAACAACAAAACATCACAAACACAACAACAACACAACAACACAACAAACACAAACAACAACAATCAAACACACACAAAACAACACATCAAACAACAAACACAACAAACAACAAACACAAAACAACAACACACAACAAATCACAACAAACACAACAACAACACAACACAAACAACACAACACAACAACAACACAACAAACATCACAACACAACACACAAACACACAACAACAAAAACACACAACACAAACACAATCACAACAAACACACAACAACAACACAACATCAACAACACAACACAAAACAACAATCAACAAAACACAACAACATCACAACAACACAAACACAACAAACAACAACACACAAACACAACAATCACAACAAACAACAACACAAACACATCAAACAACACAACAACAAACACAAAACAACACACAACAAACACAACAACACAAATCACACAACAAATCAACAACAACAAACACAACACAACAACAAACAATCAACAACACAAAACATCAACAACACAAACACAACAACACACAAACACAAACAATCAACAACAAACATCAACAACAAACACAACAACAAACAACACAACACAAACACAACAAATCAAACAACACAACAACACAATCACACACAACACAACACAACAACAAACAACACAACATCAAACACACAACACACAAACAATCAACAACACAAACAATCACAACACAAATCAACACACAACACAACAAACAACACAACAACAAACAAACACAACACACAACACAACAACAACACAAAACAACACACAAACACACAAATCACACAAAACACAATCACAACACAAACACAACAACACAAACAACAACACAACACAACAACACAACAACAAACACAAACAACAACACACAACACAACAAACAACACAACAAAACACAACAAACACACAACAAACACACAACAAACACACAAAACACAACAATCAACAACACACAAACAAACAACATCAACACAAACACAACAACACAAACACACAAACAACAAACACAACACATCACAAACAACAAACAACACAACACAACAACAACACACAACAAACACAACACAAACACAACAAACAAATCACACAAACAACAACAACAAACACAAACAACACACAACAACAACAAACACAACAACATCACAACACACAAACAACAAACACAACAAAACACACAAACAACAACACACAAACAACACAACAACAACACAACAAAACAATCACAACAACACAAACAACACACAACACACAAACAACAACACAAACAACACAACAAATCACAACAACAACAACACAAACACAAACACAAACAATCACACAAACAAACAACACAACAACACAACACAAACAACACACACAAAACACAATCAACAAACACAACACACAACACACACAAAACAACACAACACAAACAACACAACACAACACAACAAACACACAACAAAACAACAACAACACACAACACAAACAACACAACAACAACAACACAACACAAAACACATCACAACAACAACACACAAACACAACAACACAACAACAAACACAATCAACACAACATCAACAACAAAAACAAACAACACAACAAACACACAACAACACACACAACACACAACACACACAACAACACAACAACACAACACAACACAATCAACAACACAAACAACACACAAATCACAACAACACAAAACAACACAACAACACAACAAACACACAACACAAAACAACAATCACAACAACAAACACACAACACAAACAACAAACACAAAACACAACACAACATCAACACAACACACAAACAACACAACAACAAATCAACACAAACATCAACAACAACACACATCACACAACAAACAAACACACAAACACAACACAACAAACACACACAACAAAACAACAACAATCACAACACACAAACAACACACAACACAAACAAACACACAAACACAACACAACACACAACAACACAACAAACAACACATCAACAACAACACAAACAACACAACAACATCACAACAACAAACAACAACAAACACAAATCACAACAAAACAACAACAAACAACACACAATCACAACAACACAACAAACACAAACAACAACACAAACAACAAACATCAACAAACAAACAACACAACATCAACAACAACAACATCAAAACAACACAAACACAACAAACAACACAAACAACACAACAAACATCAACACACAACACAAACAACACACAAACAAACAACAACAACACACACAACAAACAACACAAAACACAACAACAAACACAAACACATCAACAAACACACAAACACAACAAACATCAACAACACAAACAACAAATCACAAAACAACACAACACACAAACAACAAAACACACAAACACAACACAACAAACAACAAACAACAACACAAAACAAACACACACAACACAAACACAACACAACAAACACAACACAACACAAACAACACATCACAACAAACAAAACAACACAACAAACACACACAAATCAACAACAAACACAACAAACACAAACACACAACACAAACACAACAACAACACACAACAACACAACAACACACAACAAAACACAAAATCAAACAACAACACACAAACACAATCACACAACAAAACAAACAAATCAACACAACAAACACAACACATCAAACAACAACACAACACAACAAAACACACAACAAAAACAAAACACAACACACAAACACAAACACAACAAACAAACACAACAACACAACAACACACACAAACAACAACAACACACAAAACACAACAACACAAACACACAACAACAAAACACAATCAACAACAACAAACAAACACAACAAACAACACACAACAAACACAACAAACAACAAACACAACACAAACAACACAACACAACAACACACAAACAACACAACAAATCACACAAACACAACAACACAACAACACAAAACACAACAACACACAACACAACAACAACACAAAACACAAACAACACAAACACAAAAACAACACAAACACAAACAAACACAACAAACAAAACACAACACAAATCACAACAACACAACAACAACAACACACAAATCAACAACAACAAACAACACAACAAACAACACAACAAAACAACACACAAAACAACACAAACAACACAACAACACAAACACAAACAATCACACAAACACACAAACACAAACAATCAACACAAACAACACAACATCACAAAAACAAAACAAAACACACAACAACACAAACATCAAACAACAAAACACAAAACACAACACAACAAAACAACACAACACAAAACAACAACATCAACAACACAAAACACAACAAACACAAAACAACAACACAAACAACACAACAACACACACAACAACACAAACAACACAATCACAACAAACACAACACACACAATCACAAACAACACAACACAACATCAAAAACAAACACACAAACAAACACAAAACACAAACAACACAAACAACAACATCAAACACAAACAACACAAACAACACAAACACAACAAAACACAATCAAACAACAAAACAACAAACACACACAACAACACAAAACACAACACAACAAAAACAACACACAAACACAAACAACACAAACAAATCACAAAACACACAACACAACAACAAACACAACACAACAAACACACAAACAACACAAAACACAACACAACAACAACAAACACACAATCAACACAACAAAACACACAAACACAAACAACAACACAACAACAACAACAAACAAACACAAACAACAACACAAACAACACAAACAACAACACAACACAACATCAACAACAAAACAAACAACACAACAAAATCACAAACACAACACACAACACAACACAAAACAACAAACAACAACACAACAACAAACACACAACAAAACACAAACAATCACAACACAACAACACAACACAACAACACAACACAAACAAACACAACAACACAACACACAAACACAAACAATCACACAAACACATCAACAAAACAACAAACAACAAACACACAACACAACAACACAAACACAACACAACAAACATCAACAACAACACAAACACAATCAACAAACAACAAACAACACATCACAAACAACAACAACAACACAAACAACAACAACAAACACAACAAACACAAATCAACACAAACACAAACACACAACATCACACAAAACACACAAACAACAAACACATCACAAACACAACAACACAACACAAACACAACAAACACAAAAACACAAACACAACAACAACAACACACACAACACAAAACAAACAACACAACAAACAAACACAAAATCAACAACACAACAACACAAACAACAAACACACACAAATCAACACAACAAACACACACAAACACAACAAACACACACAACAACAAACACAAACAACACAACACAACAACACACAAACACAAAACAACAACACAACAACAAACAACACAACAACAACACAAAACATCACAAACACAACAATCACAACAAACAAACACACAACAAACACAATCACACAACAAACAACAACACACAACACAACAAACACAACAACACAACACACACAACAACACACAAACACAACAACACAATCACAAACAACACAACACAACAACACAACACACAATCAACAACACAAACAACAACACAAATCACAACATCAACAAACAACACAAACACAACACATCAACAACACAACAAACACAAACAACATCAACAACACAAACACAACACATCACAACAACAACAAACACAACAAACAACACACACAACAAACAACACAACACACAACACAAAACAAACAACACAAACAACAACAAACACAAATCACACAAACACAACAAACAACAACATCACAACAAACAACACACAACATCAAACAACAACACACAAACAACATCAACACAACACAAACACATCAACAACAAACACACACAAACAACAAACACACAAACATCACAACAACACAAAACACAACACAATCAAACACACACAAACAACAAAACACAACACAACAAACACAAACAACAACACAAACACACAACAACAAACACACAACAAAACAACACAAACAACAACACAAAACACAACATCACAAACAACAACACAACAACAACAACAAACACAAACAAACACAACACAACACAACACAACAAACACAACAACAAACACACAAACAACAAACACAACACAACACAAACACAACACACAACAACAACAACACAATCACAACAAACAACACAACAACACAAACATCACAACAACACAAACAAAAACAACAAACAACACAACAAACACACACAACACACATCAACAACACAACACAACAAACAACACAAAACATCACAACAACACAACAAACACAAACACACAAACAACATCACAAACAAACACAACACAACACAACAAACACAACAACAACACACAAACACAACACAACACAACAACACAAACACACAACAAACAACACATCAACACAAAACACACAACAACAAACAAAACATCAACAAACAACAACAATCACACAAACAACACACACAACAACACAAAACACACAAACAACAACACAACAAAACACAACAAACACAACAAACACAACAACACAAACACAATCAAACAAACAACACACAACAACATCAAACAACAACATCAACACAACACAAACAAAACACACAACACAAACACACAACAACATCACAACACAACAAAACAAACAACAACAACACAAAACACAACACACAACAACACAAAACACACAACAAACAACAAACACAACAACACAACAATCACAACACACAAACACACAACAAACACAACAACACACAATCACAACACACAAACAAACACAACAACAAACAACACACAACACACAAAACACAAACACAACACAATCACAACAACAAACAACAACAACAATCAAAACACAACACACACACAACAAACAACAACACAAACAACACAACACATCAAAACAAACACAACACACACAAAACACAACAACAAACACAACACATCAAACAAACACAAACAACACAAATCACACAACACAACACAACACAAAACAAACACAACAACACAAACACAAAACAACACAAACACAATCACAACACAACAACACAACAATCACACAAACAACAAACAACACAAACAACAATCACACACAACACAACAACAAACAACATCACAACACAACACACAACAACAAACAATCACAACACAACAAACACACAACACAACAACACAACAACACAAACAACACACAACAACAAACACAACAACATCACACAACACAAACAACACAATCACAAACACAACAACAACAAACACAACACAAACACAACAACACACACAACACACACAAACAATCAACAACAAACAAACACACAACACAAACACAACACAAAACACACAACATCAACACAACACAACACAACAACAAACAACACAACATCAACACAAACACAACACAACAAACAACACAACAACACAAAACACACAACACAACAACAACAAACACACAATCACACAACAACACAACAAACACAAACACAACACAAACAACACAACAACACAACACAAACAACAACAAACACACATCAACACAAACAACACAACAAACAAACACAACACACAACACACAAACAACACAACACAACAAACACAATCACAACAAACAACACACAAAACACAAACAACACAACAAAACACACAAACAACACATCAACAAACAACACAACACACACAAACAACAACACAACAAAACAACAAATCACAAACACAAAACACAACACAACACAACAACAAACAACAAACAACACATCACAACAACAACACACAAACAAACACAACAACACAAACACACATCAACACAACAACAAACAACAACACACAACAAACAAAACACAACAACACAAACACAAAACACACACAAACAACAAACACACACACAAACAACACAACAAACACACAACAAACAACACAACAATCACAAACAACACACAACACAACAACAAAACAACAACACAATCAACACAAACAACACAACAACACAAACACACAAACAACAACACACAAACACAACAACAAACACAACACAACAACACAAACAACACAACAAACACACACAAACAACAAACACAACAACAACACAAAAACACAACACAAAACAACAACAACAACACAATCACACAACACAACAAACAAACAACACAAACACAACATCAACACAACACAAAACAATCACAACACACAACAACACAACACAAACAAAAACAACACAACACAAACAACACAACACAAACATCAACAACAACAAAACACACAAACAACACAACACAAACAAAAACAACAACAAAACACAACACAACACACAACACAACATCAAACAACAACAAAACAACACAAACACAACACAACAACACAACAAACACAACACAAAACACAACACAAACAACAACAAACACACAACACAACACACAACAAAACACAAACAAACAACACAACACAAACAAACAACAACACAACAACACACAAACACACAACACAACAACAAAAACACAACACATCAAACAACAACAACAACACACAATCACAAACACAAACAACAAACAAACACAAAACAAATCAAACAACACAACATCAACAACAAACACACACAAACAACACAACACAAACAACACAACAACACAACACAAAACACAAATCACACACACAAAACAAACAACAAACAACACAACAAACAAACAACACAACAAACAACAACAAAAACACAAACAACACACAACACAAAACAAACAAACACAATCACAAACAACAACATCAACAACACAAACACAACAACACAAACAACACAACAAAACACAAACAACAACACACAAACACAACACAAACACAACACAACAAACAACAACACACAAACACAACAAACACAACAAAAACACAACACAACAACAAACAATCACACAACACAACACAAACACACAACACACAAAACATCACAACAAACACAAACACAACAAACAACAACACAAACAACAACAACACAACAACAACAAAAATCACAAACACAACACAAACACAACACAAACACAAACAACAAACACAAAACAACACAAAACAACAACACAACAAACACAACAAACACACAAACAAACACACAAACAACACAACAAACAACACAACAACACACAACAACACAAACAAACACACAAACAACAAACAACACAACACAACAAACAACACACAAAACAAACAACACAACAACACAACACACAAACATCAACAACAAACACAACACACAAACAAAACAACACAACAACAAACAACAACAAACAAACACACAAACAACAAACACACAACACAAAACAAAACACACACAAACAACAACACACAACAACAAACACAACACAAACACACAACAAACACAAAAACACAACACACAACAACAAACACACAACACAAACAACAACACAACACAACAAACACACAACAAACAAAACAAACACACAACACACAACAACACAACAAACAACACACAACATCAACAACACAAACACAAACAACACACAAAAAACACAACAAAACAACACAACACAAACACACAACAAACACAACACACAACACAACACAAAACAAACACAAACAACACAACAACACAAAACAACACAACAAACAACAACAACAACATCAACAACAAACACAAACACAACAAACACACAAAACAACACAACAACAACAAAACACACAACAAACACACAACAACAAAACACAACACACAACACAACAAACAACACAACACAACAAAACAAACAACACAAACACAACACAAAACAACACAACAAACACAAACAACAACACAAAACACAACACAACAAACACAACAACAAAACACAACAAACACACAACAACAACAACATCAACACAACAACACAAAACACAACACAAACAAAACACACAAAACAACAACAAACAACAAACACAATCAAAACAACAACACACAAAACAAACATCAAAACACACAACAACACAACACAACACAACAACACAAACACAACACAACACACAATCAACACACAACAACAAACACAACACAACACAACAAACACAACACACAAACACAACAACACAACAACAACACACAAAACACACAACACATCAACACACAACACAACACACAACAACACATCAAACACACAACACACAACAAACAAAACAACACACAACATCAAACACACAACAACAACAATCAAACACAAACACATCAACACACAACAACACACACAACACACAACAACACAAACACACAAAACAAACACAACACATCACAACACAACACACAAACAAACACACAACACAAACAACAACACACACAACAAAACACACAACACACAAACAACACAAACACAACACACAAAACAACAAAACACAAACACACACACAAAACAACACAACAACACACAACAAACACAATCAAACAACACACACAACAAACACACACA